>CP139507.1:308164919-308391483 GCA_021014915.2 Artemisia tridentata subsp. tridentata
AAAAAAAATTACTTATCAGCCCTTAAAAAAAACCAAGGTGCATGTTTTTACCCATTTTCATTTTTTAGACTATTAGTCCCGTTATCTTGTTTCTCCCTCACCCAACGGACACAAATGGTAGTCATATCACGGAGCATCACACTTACACCAGCAGTCACCTTCACCACCCCTTTTCACTACTCACCATCTTTCCTTAAAACCCATTATCCATTTCCCGCCAAAACCATCTCACCAACGTACACTTCCACTACTAGGAACAACAACAAACTTTCAACTTCAGTTTCAGGAATATGGGATGCCATTACAGGAGGAGCTGGTTCCTCACGCGAAGCACTTATCGCTATTCGACGTGGAATGGTTCTTTTTCGGCAGGTTTGATCACGGCATTTTGTAGATATATATATATATATATATATATTTTTTTTTTTTTGAACGGCAAATTTTACAACCTATACCACATATCTCACATGTCTCCATCGAGACTTGAACCCACAACCTCTAGGTTGATGGGCCACTCACATACAGCTGTGCCAAGAGGCCTTTGGTTCATTTTGTAGAGTATATATGAAATGGTTTATGTTTGTTTTGTTAAAAGATGTTTTTGTGTTTTGTGTGGTTTTTAAGGGTGATGTAGTGGGGTCTGTTGCTGAGTTTGATAATGCTATCAAACTTGATCCTCGTCAAAAGGCATGTGAGTTACTTATTCCCTCTTGATCATTTCCTAAAAAGGAAATTATATGGACTAATTTGATATGGATTATCTTTTATAAGTGATAATGTGATATGGAATCACCGCTATATGGAATCGTTAATCTTTGACTCATATGTACGCGGCCTAATTAAGGTATCCGTGATCGTTACTGACCCTTTCCCTGGCCACCCCAAATGTGTACCTTGTGAGTTTCGAACCTTAAACCTCTTGTGAGGAGGTTAGGTGGCGTTACCAATTGGTGTTTTTGCGGTTGTATGACAAAAATACCCTTACTTATAATAGGCAATGCACTCTATTAAATACTGTATTTCAATACTTATATACAATTTAAACAACTAACTTTCTTCGCTCTAACTTGCTCCACACTCATATATATATATACATAAAAATTGCACACAAATTAACGTTACTATACAACGTCGCTGCTGCTGTGTGCTGGTAATCGTCTAGTTAGATCAATAGCCGCTCGAATGTGTTACTAGTCTGATTATTTGAGGATCTAAAGTATGTTACACTTATATATTGAGATAATCAATTAATCAGCATCAGTTTTGTTGTAGCTATCCAAAATTCATTATTTTGAATTTACTTTTGTACTCACGCATATTTGCTTATAGCGAGTCGAAACCACAAACTCTTGGTTAGTGAAGCCACTCGATGATCATTGATCAGGATCAGTTTCACTATGCCAAAACACTAGAAATAATCTGGTGATTCATGATCGAAATAATCACATAAGCATTTCTAAAGCCTAGTGCCAAACACCCCTTAATGACAACGATTTTGTTTACTAATATGGATCAACGGTTTTGTGTGCATAGATCTTTGGCAGAGAGGGCTTTCACTTTATTACCTTGATAGGTAACAAAAGTTAAATAAGATCTCATTTTATTTGTTGTTTTCATCTTTGCATGTACTAATATCCACAATGTGGTTAGGTTTGAAGAAGGAGCAGAGCAATTTCGGATTGATGTAGCACAAAATCCAAATGACACTGAAGAGTCGATTTGGTGTTTTCTTTGTGAAGCTCAATTATATGGACCTGCTGAAGCTAGAAAGCGGTTTCTTGAGGTCTACACATAATTTCCATGATAAATTTTACTTCAGTATTTATTGGTTAAATATGCATTCACTGAATGCTATACCTTGGAATCGTTTCCAGGTTGGAAGAGATCCTAGACCTGTCATGAGAGAAGCTTATAACATGTTCAAAGATGGTGGTGACCCAGAAAAAGTATGTGTAATCCTTTCGAGCTTCAGTGTAATGGATTTCATTGCCATCCATACAACATTCATTTGACTAAAGTAATTGACTTTTATGAACAGCTTGTCGCAGAGTTCTCTAAAGGAAGAGAGAGCGAGAATTTTTATGCTTCGTTGTATGCTGGACTTTATTATGAATCACAGGTCTATTCGAATGTTATTTTAGTTGCATTTTTTGGACTATTTGAAATGTTGAGTTAGCAAACTGTGGTTAGATGTGGGTCGATCGGGTTATAGTCTAATTTTATATATTAGAGATGACTTAGGAGGTTTATGCATTAAGCATAAAGTGAATTTTTGTTCACTCTGGCCAAATTTAGTAGTCTTTCTAAGCTGTTTGTATTGTTTTAACTGTTTGACCCATTAGAGATATAACATAACCTAGATGGATTCATTCATAAGTCATTGAGTCAAGATGGCTGATGGCCATTTGCCCATTTATATCTTAATTTGTTCTTGATTTATGATAACTGCAGAACGAAGCAGCCAAGGCGAAAGTTCACTTGGTCGCTTCGTGTAAAACGCCTTACGGTGAAAGGTTTGTAATCAAGATTCTTAGCTCATCCCTTTACTATAAAGTGAAAAATATGTTTACACAATGAGGATGATCTTGATCCATTATTCAATGTTTTTATGTTGCAGATCGGATGATTATATGGCTTCCCTGGCTAAGGTTCACTGCGTATGCCGAAAGTGGGAAATATTATAGACTCAATACTATATATGTAATCTAGAGGAAACTACATGATACATATATGAGAAGAGTAAATTGATTTTTTGATCTACAAATGGTGTAAAAACCTTAAATATTTATTTTGGAGTAGCTACAGGATGAATTTGGTGAGATGAGGGTTGATTATTATGAAAAAAGAGGCAGACAGCTGAAATATCATCTATTGCTATCCCTTTCCTTTTGCGTTTCCATCCTCGGATTGCATAGTCCACCAATCGTTTAGCCGATTTAGCCTTGTCTGCTGTCGATGATACAATTTCCACTGCTTCCTCATTCGAAACAACATCCCACACCTGTAAAAAATTAGTAGATTAGATGTTGTGCAGCAAAATTTCAATCAACAATGTCAAAGATGAGCATTCAATCTTCACAATCAACTCAGCAAAGATGAACCAGAATATTGAGGATTTTTCTCTAATAGAATGACATTTTTTTTTACCAAAAGTCTTTTAAGTTTGTCGGTACTAAATTGACAGCTCTAAATTTGTTCAATCTTATACGTACCCCATCAGAAGCAAGCACCATAAATTGGTCTCTACTAGTTATATTTCGTTGAATGACTTCAGGTACAGAAATAACCCCGTAATTTTTTATACAGTAATCACCAAACGCTCGTGACATAGCCAGACCAGGTGATTCCTCATATGGCAGCCACACACGGTGCAAACCAGGCTCGTCCTCTAAGCAGAAAACGCGCCCATTGCACTCAATTATCCTTTCCGCCTCCTCTGCACACAAGATAGGCAACTTTTAAGTCACCCACTAAACCCAAATGTGAAAGACTTTAGCTGACTTTTACCGGGTTTTGTTTTGAATTTTTTTATTTGACCTGTTAGAGATTTGTAAGTAAAACGATAGCCCATAAACAAAACGATGAGAGAGCTACTCACGAGGTAGATTTGGCTTAAAATCAACAGTGAGTTGTACGGCTTCTAAGCAGTCATCTTCAGAAACCGTTGCCAGCACTGCACGTGAATCTCCAACATTGGCTACCACAAGATGATCACCCTGAAAAATAGCAATGAACATTGTAAGATCTACTTCCGATTACATTACTAAAAGTCAAAAAAATCTTGAATTACCTGTCTAATGGCTGTCAAAGCTGTGGTTCCACTACAAAAAGAATCAATTTTGCGGCATCGCTCTAGATCCTGATCGACATCAGCACAAGTTTTTGTGAATGAATTCTGCCATAGATGGACTCTATTGACCTTTTTATCAACCTCATCAACTGAACCTTCAGCTAACATTTCTTGCCAATTGCATAACAACGACGATGCCATCGAGTTGCAAACTTTCTTAGCAACGTAATGTCCCCATGGACCGTGCCCATCAAACACGCCACAAAACATCATGTCCTCTTGGCACCCGAATTCCTATAAAATATAAATCCAATGACCCAAATTCTATACATGAATAGATAAAATATTATGAAACAAAATAGTACTAATCTTTATACCTCCCACACAATGCAGCAATCTTGATTGACTCCTTTCTCGCCTTTTTTCGAGCAAACAGAAGCAAAATTATTCGATCCATTCACATTCACAGTACCAGAGGATCTTAAGATCATCTCATTCTTCTTTGCATCTTTTGCCATAGCTTCTGCAGCTTCTTTTCCGCTACATTGATCACTAGACCTCGTCCTTCTCTTCGAAGTCGAAAACGTCCTAGTTAGGCCATCTAACATGGACGAAAAACGTCCCATACTTCACTCCTAAATGTACAAAAAAATTAATCTCTCAAGTCATAAAAATAATATCAATATCCACCAACAGTTAAAGAAAAACATGATCTAGCCTATGAATTTTTATAAGAAAAAAAGGCAAACTTTTTATATTTGGTTATAGCCAAATCCAGAAAAGATAAATCCAATTATGGATAACAATCTATATCCTACATTTTGTTGTACCCAAAAAGATAAACTAGATAAAGATATCATATCATATTTTTAAGGAAAGCAACCACACCCACAAAATACTAAAACAAATATTCATAGAATATACATCATCCCACATAGAAAAACAAGAAACTCTGTGAATCCATAAAAGAATTTAAGACCTGAAAGATGAGAAAGGGGCCTGAAAATGAGGGAAGTCGGGTAAGATGTGATGCAATCATATTTGGTTTATTGGTGGTTTTTAAGATTTATGAGTGGGGATGAGACTAGAAAAAAGATGATAGTGATGTACGTAAATACAAATACAATACTAGTAGAGAGAATGTATGTCTAAGATATAAGTGGGGTTGGTTGTTTGTAACTCAAGTATAGCCAACTTTTTGAACAGTTCGCGGCAGTAAAAGTATCCGTTTTATCTTGCATGGATAATTTCATTTACTAAAAGCATTTAAATGAAAAAAAATGCATATTAAGGTAGAAATCCTTATCATCCATCTTGTTTGATTTAATGATTGGAATTAACCTAAAATTTAATATTTAAATTTAAGTTCATGTTTTTTTTTTCTTGTCTTTCTTATTAATTCACAATTTTTTTTAATTCACGTTTTTCTTTCCTTTTTTCGCTTTCATACGTTTTCGTTCGTTTTCATACGTTTTCATCAATTTTCGTCCGTTTTCATACGTTTTCGTCCGTTTTCATATGTTTTCGTCCGTTTTCTTACTTTTTTGTCAATTATTCATACGTTTTCGTCCATTTTCGAACGTTTTCATACGTGTTTTTACGCTTTCATACGTTTTTGTCCGTTTTCATACATATTCGTCCGTTTTCGTCAGTTTTCGTCCGTTTTAAATGTTTTCGGCCGTTTTCAAACGTTTCTGAATATCACAAGTGATATTCTGAATAATTCAAGTGATATTCTATGATATTCAGAATATCACAAGTGATCACAAATGATATTCTGAATATCATTAGTGATATTTTGTGATATTCATAATATTACAAGTGATCACAAATGATATTTTGAATATCACAAGTGATATTTTGTGATATTCTAAATATCACAAGTGACGTTTTCATACGTTTTCGTCCGTTTTCATACGCTTTCGTCAGTTTTCTTACGTTTTCGTTCGTTTTCATACGTTTTCGTCCGTTTTCATCCGTTTTCTTTCGTTTTCGTCCATTTTTCATACATTTTTATCCGTTTTCAGACGTGTTTTTACGCTTTCTTACTTTCTCGTCCGTTTTCATACGTATTCGTCCGTTTTCTTATGTTTTCGTCCGTTTCCTTACGTTTTCGTCCGTTTTCATACGTTTCTGTATATTACAAGTGATATTGAGTGATATTCAGAATATCACTTGTGAAAAATAGACGAAAATGTATCATGGTGATTGTTCACACAAATGACGTTTGGGTACAGTCTAGATGACGTTGACTCTAATTGCATTATATGGCTCATTGCAAGCACATACAATTAAATGCACCATCTCAGCTCAATTTCTAATGGATTGATCTGGTAATACCATTAACGTCATCAGGCCTTCATTATCATCAGGTCACCTTATATTTCAATCTTAATATTTGATTCTTAACTAATGTTTTGTTTGGATATAGTGGTGTTATTAATTGTATGGTTGATTTCGTCTTTAATGGACTGAGATCTTGTAATACACTTGTGTTAGGGGTTTTGTTTTATTTGTGCTGGCCGATTAGTGTTTATTTTAAATTAGTGCTTAAAAAACAACAACACCCGTGTTAGGGTTTCAAGATTAAGATTTGTGATATTTGTATTGGCTGGATTAGATTTGCATATCTGACACATGCAAAGTTTTTAGGTGATGTGTAAAATGATTATTTGTTTGTTTTTGTCATGTTTTCGGTAACTATTTTTGTTTATATTAGTGTTGATGATTGCTAATTGGTTGTGTTTAGTTTAAAATTGGTGATGATGTTAATGAAATTAGGTGATTAAATTAGTGATGTCTATAGTTGAAAATCACTTGTGATATTCAGAAAATCACTTGTGATATTCTGAATATCATAGAATATCAAGTGATATTCAGAATATCATTTGTGATCACTTGTGATATTCAAAAACGTATGAAAATGTCTGAAAACGGCCGAAAACATTTAAAAATTGACGAAAATGTATGAAAACGGACAAAAACGTAAGAAAACAGGCGAATGTGTATGAAAACGGACGTAAACGTATGAAAGCGTAAAAACATGTATGAAAACGGACGAAAATGGACGAAAACGTATGAATAATGGACAAAAACGTACACTGTGTTCTCCAGTCTCGATTAAGGAAGAAAAGGAAAGAAAATGAAAAGAAATAGAAAAAGTTGTGTTCTTGAGTTTCACTTAAGGAGGAAAAGAAAAGGAAAAGGAGTGAAAAATAGTGTAATTTGGTTGATTTTGAAAGTAAAGTGTTTCATCCCAAAAGTGGGCTAAAAATGTTTACTTCCTATTACTTAACTTTTCTTTACTAAAAAAAACTCAAGAACACAGTGGTAAGAAAACGGACGAAAACGTATGAAAGCGGGCGAAAACGTATGAAAATGGGCGAAAACGTAAGAAAACAGACGAAAACATAAGAAAACGACGAATACGTATGAAAACGACGTAAACGATGAAAGCGAAAAACACGTCTGAATACGGATGAAAACTAATGAAAAATGGACGAAAACGAAATAAAACGGATGAAAACGATCGAAAACGTACGAAAACGTAAGAAAACGGGCGAAAACATATGAAAACGGCCGAAAACAGACGAAAACGGATTAAAACGTATGAAAACAAACGAAAACGTAAGAAAACGAAAAAAAACGTGAACTAAAAAAAACCGTGAACTAAAAGAAAAAAAAAAAACGTGAATTAAAAAAAATGTGAATAAATAAGAAAGACAAAAAGACAAGAAAAAGGAAAAAGAAAAGACATGAACTTAGGTTGACATATTAAATCTTAGGTTAATCCCCATCATTAAATCAAACTAGATGGATGGTGGGGATTTGTCCCTTGGTAAGCACCAAAATAAGAGTAAGCAAATGAACTTTTCTCCGAAATGAGATACAAGTATTTTTATATTTTAGTTAATCATAGCGTCAAACACTCTAGCCAACTAATCCATCCATTAGTTTTGACACACATTTAAATCGGGTAAAACTTTCTTTTCTCATGAAGTTGACGTGATAACTTCACGGTTGTTTGCATTTAATTAACAGAAATTGAACTTTAAACCCTTCGCATATTTATGACGATAGTCACTAGTCTTTTGCTACTAGATCACCAGATTAAATGAGATACAAGTTGTTACTCTCTTCGTCCAAAATTATCTATCCAATTTTTTTTCGAGTTATTCTAAATTAATTGTGTACTATAGATATAAAAATTTAATTAGGTTTACCATATTACCATTACTTTAAGTTATCATGACAAAATTTTCAAGAAAACACTAATTAATTAGTTAATGACAATATTGTCATCTTGCAAAAAGTGAGAAAAACAAAACAATAAAATTAAGCTTTTGTTAAAATGAATTTATTTATCAAAGGTTAATTATTTAGAAACGAAGTGAGTAGTATTCAGGAGCAATGCTAGTCATATCATTGATAATTCCTTCGTTTCCATAAAAGAAAAACTATAAGACTCTTGACAAAAACAAACCCAAAAGAATCACCACTCTAACTTTGCTACACCACATATATAAATGCGAACACTGGCATGCCAATACAAGGTAATCGTGTCATATCTCAATTAAATTTAACTCTTGTGATGAAGATCGGTGATACGTGTGATTTTTTAAGTCTATAGAACAAGAACTAATCAAGTTCAAAAAAAAAAAAAAAAAAAAAAAAAAAGAAAGAGAAAAGAACAAGAATTAATCTATTATCTATTACATAACTGAGCAAAGTATTTTATCGTGTGTCATATAGTAGTGGTAAGTGCAAGATTGATCACATGAAACCATGTAATTTATGGGCCAATGTGATTTAGACTATTTATTTTGTGAAGTCTTGAGTATCACTATCGAATATTAAAAATAAACATTCTTAAAATAAGATTAGCGGAAATGTAGGATTATAAAGTATATCAATAAAAAATACACTTGTTTGCTGCCTCCTAGTTGCATGAAAAAATGGTTCACGGGCTCATTGTCATTCTTCGTTAACAAATAATTATTAGCTAATCATGTATCGAGTTGTCAATTCTACTGGCATCTTAGACGAATGCAGACTCAGCGCACCATGCTTAATGTCCAATTTGGTCTCTTTGCCATGTATAATTTTATCTGTAACAATAAGACATAAAGATTGAGTTTATGCTCAACTTCATGGGAACAATGCCCTAGTCTAATACCCGCAATTATCAATCGAGAGAGGATTTATGCCTAACTCTGGGGAACTAAGCCAAAAACAATACGCCACTCTACTAGTTGTTTAGTGTTTCTTCTACCTAAAATGATAAAAGGCATATGGGATCGTCGTATAAAATCATGCAATAATAGTGGGACGTAGAAAATTATATTAGCGTCATGCTATTTTCTATCATAATTCCCAATAATCAAACAACTAAAATTACGATCACGAGAAGGTAAGATTGGATCTTAAGATGAACATACGTGAGCGACATGTTTAACAGCAACAAACCCTAATCAATATCCTACAACTAGTTTACATTATCAAACGAGTGCACAAGGGTATTTAGCCAAAAATCATAGTAAACCAAGCATTCATACTCATTAAATATGAAGAAATGACGATTCGTGTACAAAAGATTGAAATTTGATAATGAAAAGTACATGTGCTACACACGCGAGGAATTTTTGTAACATGAACGTAGGAGAACGCAATTAAGATATTCGTTCCTCTCTTCACGACTCTTAGGGAGGTCGGAGTGGTTGAATTTATGGCCAGACAGCCGGTAACACCGCCGCCGGCCATAAATTTATGGGCAAAATTTATGGCTACCGGTAATAATACCCGGTGAGCATAAATTTAAAAAATGAACGTTGGAGCTTGACTTTGGGAGGACAAAAGTTAAAATACTAGCGGCTAGTTAAAAAATAAAAAATAAATAAATAAAAATAAAATAAAAAATCCCTATATATATTTCCAACCCCAAAATTTATATTCTTTCAACCCAAAACACACACAACAACTAAAAACACTTCCATAGATTCAAGAAAACAAAAAAATGTTTCATCCAAGTCTAAAAGTCGAGGCCGAGGTGTTCGAAATCAAGTTGCTCCTCCACCGAGTCACCAAGGCTACTACCCTCAACCACCGACTCCCCATGCTTACTACCCTCAACCATCGACTCCCCATGCTTACTACCCTCAACCATCGACACCCCATGCTTACTACCCTCAACCACCTCCACCGATGCAACCAAGGGAATACGTGATCGATCAAACGGCGGAGCTTGACTTTGATTCGATGCTTAACTATCGAGATGAAGTTGTTCCCGAAACACAAGAACTTCCTAACGGTAATTTTTTTTGTTTTTTAGATGATGACGTTCAAGAAGTGCAAGATGTTCCGACAAAGAAAGTGAATAAACGAGCGGATAAAATCCCTTGGTCTCAAGAGGAAGAAGAAGCTTTGGCTAAGGCGTGGATTCATATCTCGACATGTAGAGTAGTCGGGAATGAACAACATAGAGACAAGTTTTGGGAACGGATTTTAGAGCATTTCGCGTCACTCATGAATGGAACAACTCGAACTCATCATAGTTTAAACTCAAAGTGGAATACAATGAACACGGCCATGGGTGTATTTAACGGCTTGTACCACCAATCGGTATTTTTTAAATTCGGTTTTAAATTATTATTTTTTTAAATTCGGTCCTTTTTTTTTTTTTTTTTTTGTTACATTCGGACTTATATTATTTTTTTGTAGGCTCGTCTACGGGAGAGCGAATGCAATGATATGGACGTTATGAAGAACGCTATGACTGATTTTAGCACGAAAACGCGAAAACCGTTTACTCACCAAGCGGCATGGGCGGTGGTCAAAGGCCAAGCTAAATGGGAAGAACAAAAATGTGTTATCGGGACATCTTTCACACATTCCGACAAGCGAAGAAAGTCATCCGGGGGGGGGGACTATGAGACGGATAGCAACGATCCCAATAATGTCATCCCGGATTTGAATGAGGACTCAACCCCCACGCGTCCAAGAAAAGGGAAAAAAAGTTGACGAAATGTCTTCAAAGGCGAATAGTGTTGTTGAGACCGTCAACTCATATGCGGAAATGAAGAAAAAAATGATAGCGTATATCACGGCAAAGACACAACAACTTTTGGACATCCAAATTCAACAAGCTACTAACAAGACCGAGAGACAAGACTTCAAGTACTACATGGAGCCGCATGACCACATCGAAGATCCGATTATGTTGGAGAGGGAAAAAGAACAAAAAAGCCAACTCGCGGCAAAATATGATTGGCCATGTAATTTCTAGATATTTATTAGTTCTAGTTTTATTTTCTAGTATCATGTAATGGACTTTTTTTATGTCTTATTTTTATTTTTATCATGTAATAGACTTTTTTTATGTATTAATGAAATGGTATGTTGTTGTTAAAAATTGTTTAGTTTAAATATTAAAAAGAAAAAAAAAGAAAAAAAAAATGGGAGGTATGAGAATTTATCGGGCGTCAGTGGATTAGGTTAGGAGGTATGAGAATTTATGGGAATGAGTTGGCTGAAGCTTATTGGTTGAATTTCAGAGGTATAATAAATTCAAAATGACCACTTCTAGTGCCCTTAGGCTCTTTATTTTCTATGAATTTCGTGGGTAAGAGTTGTTTTCAGGGTTTAGAGGTTGTCTTGTATTTATCGTGAAAAGTTAGGGTATGTTGTGGACACTTGCTTCACGTCAAGGATATGATTTTCAACTCATTTTTCACAGCATGATTATCTACTCGTAAGGTATTTCAAATTCCATGTGACAAAATACGCGACAAAAATATTATTGTCTCGTCACGAACTCTTTCTTTTCCGGATTCTTCATTGTTATCCATTGATTTACGCAAATTCCGACATTAGACCAGTCGCTCAACTTTTATACTTTTACTAGACCTAAAAAAGTGCTCTTCTCAAACTAGACCGAGCGACTTGCGACTTTTTTACTTTTGATAAGAAGGTGCCAAGTGTCACCAAAAATTTTGTGCCAATTCATTTTTTATTCTGCATGTGTAAGCTATAAAGTCAGGTATTTTTCGAGCGGCCTAAGTTAAGCGACTTTTATAAACCTTAAGCGACATTTTATTTTGTTATTTTTTCTAAAGGAGTTAACTACATTTTTGGTCCTTGTAGTTTGTTGGGTATTTCACTTTTGGTTCAATTTTTCAAAAAGTTTCGTGTTTAGTCAAAAATGAAACTTTCGTTGAGGGTTTGGTCCAAATTTACTAACACCGTCAGTTTGACTACGTTTGACCCGCCGCCTACCATCACCACCACGACCACCAATATCTTTTTTTTTTCCAGATAAGCATCTGCATATTTGCTAGTCACTACCACCTTTATATTCTTTATCTTTCATCACCAACAACTTCAAAATCTATCCTAAACCCATCACCAATCGCACATAAATAAAAAGTAATATTCAAGATCTCAAATATCTCTTTTTGTTATCAAAATTTGTCCAAAGACAAAACCAAAAGAGATTATGTCATCATAGATCGATTTAGAAGATTAACTTCTCTTGAATATCCGAAAATCTTTAAAAAAAGAACAAAACAACATCTGTTTCATCCTTTCTTTCCTTTCGGTTAAAAAAAAAATCAAAACATACGAAATAATAAAACAACATTTGTTTCACCCTTTCTTTCCATTCGGTTAAAATAAATAAATAAATAAAATCAAAACATACGAAATATTAAAACCTACCCAATACCTTAATTAATTGATCTTAAAGCTGAACAAAGCTTCTACCAAATTCCGGTGATTTACACTAGATACTCAACAAAAGGGCGGGGACAATCTTCATCACAACCCGCAAATATTTCAGGTCAATACTATTCACCAAACTCGAATTTACTTCCTTAACATTTATTTGAAAACAATTTACGTAAGACTTTTTACTTGAACCAACGTGAAAGCATAGAATTAATTCTAAGTGCACTAAGACTTAAGTTAAATTTAGTCCACAACACTCTAGTATCTTACTCCTGCTCCATTTCACAATTCTAAACTATAAAACAAATTTCTATTCTTTAGTTACTTATGGTTTTAAATTCAACAAACATTAATTGTTATTTAATATTTAACACTCGACATACCCGATTCTCTCAACGATTATTTTTATCGTAGTTTTATACTACCAAAATTATTACAAAAGTTTCAAAAATATTTCCTGACACGCAAAGTTATTTCTTTACAACTTACGTTTAATTACGTGTAACTTTCGTTAAGTACCGAAACAACAATCAATACATATTTTTAACACCCAACACCTACAATATATACATTTTTGTATCAAAACTACACAAATACTTCCAATTTTAACCCATGGCCGCCCCCCCCCCCCCCACCCCCCCTCTTGCTTTGTCCATAATTAGTAAGACACATTTGACATAATAATGATATTAGCCACAAAGTGTGTTAGCTTCTTCTACTTTTGTGGCTAAGCCACCAAAATGTCTCCATGTCCCCCCCCCCCCCCCAGCCTCCTAACCGGCCACCCCCTCCCTTGACCAAATCATGAGATTTTGACTACCTATAGCACCCTTGATCCCTATCCATCTCTACATTCAAGTCGACACACTAAGCAAGCAGCAAGAAGGAGAAAGTTTGTTGTGGCAAGGATCAAGGTTATTAGGGCTTATTAACAAGGGTTTTAAAGCACAAGTCTTGTGGTTAACTAGTGATTTACAACACTCATTTCACAAATCATCTTCGTAAGTAAACTTACTAATACTTCATGGTGTTTTTTTTTTTTTACATTTTGTGTGCTTGTCAAGTTTCATTACTCATTATCACTTGGAACATGTTAATAACAAATTACTTTTATAATGATTCTTTAGTAAAGGTTATGTTTTTAACAATATGTTGTTACAAGGAAACTAACTAGAGAAACTATCCATAAAAATGGTGGTAACAAACCTTATAATTATGTAGAGTAATGAACTTGTGTAGTTAGTCATGCTTGATGATTTAATACATGGACTTTGGATGTTGCTAGGTTTATGTTTAGACCACTATTTTTATGTTAGAAAGTTGATGGAGGATCTAGGATGAGATTTGGAAGTTGTGGTTAATTTGTTATAACAACTAGAAGGTTAGAAAATAGTTTTTGACACTTATAATATACAATCTGTTCAACTTTACACGAACTGGGAAAATCAGTAGCTTAGGGACATTAATAGGCTAGAAATATAGGAAATAGACTTAATAACGGAAACGTGGTCGCTTGAATGAGTTAAAACGGGTCTATAACGAAAAAGATACGCTATTTTCAAGTTAAACGACGAAAATGCCTATTTCTGAAAAAGGACATTCTGTCCAGATTTTTAGCAATAGAAAACTGAGATGTAAATGATGTTTAGGCTAGCCGAGACCTTGAAAAGCCTAGAGTACACTTAAATACCTTCGCGTGGATAGGTTAAACTTAAGAAACAGAGTTACGACGCAAAAGATATGGCTAAAAGAATGTTTGCGGCAACATATAAATTGTGACAGCATGTTATTTGGCTAATAGAAAGCTGATGGAATTTTTAAGGATAGATTTTAGACCATTTTGAGTATATATTGGTTAAAATGAAGTAAACGAAAATGGTAGGACCATGCGTAAACATATTAGATGCGTTAGAGAATTATGAAACATATTAATGCGACAATTAAAACTTGGTTATAAAATAAACAAGTTATATTTCTAAAAGTGGTAATTTCTAATAAAGGATCAAAACGACGCAATTATATTTTGACAACAAATGTTACAACGACATGTACAAGTGATAATGTAGAGTAAGACTTGCATGCTTGACCTTGTTTTCAAAACCTAAGACATATGTATATTTAGGTCGCGATTAGAGTTATTGGATCTATATTGCCGTTTACATAATACCAAACGAGATTTGCTTTGCTAAGGTGAGTTTCATAGCCCCGACTTTTACATTGTTTATACATGATTTCTAAACCCTCGGGGTGGGAATACACTGCTTGTTTTTACATACGGACACAAGTACTAAAACTGTTACTTTGCCTAAGTTACCACATTGCCATTAAAGTCCCCTTTTGAATCATGAACCGTTAATTACTTGTAAGCGCGGATGTTATGAATAGATCTATTTGGGTTGACACCCCGTCCAGGTTGGTCGCGCCAACTGGGTAAACGGACGCATATCATTCGGATTATTTCCGAGTGTCTGGCAAACACTTATTGGGGCATTGTTATTATTGTGCTTAATTGCATACGAGTACGTCGAGCTTCGGTCTCATGAGCTTAGGCATTGTATATATTATTTTTGGCTTTGACATTATATTTGTTGTACTGTCTTGCTATTGAAATCTTGTGGTCCGCCTTACTGTTTATTTAAACCTATGGCTCTCACCAACATTATTTGTTGACCCTTTTAGCGTGTATTCTCAAGTAAATAGGTGATGTTGATACACCTTTTGTATGGAAGCACTTCGAGTCACATTTTGGATGCACATCATGATGGAGATTTTCTTACATTATTTAGCGTTTGGTTATGTATTTAAATCTTACATTTTGATGGTGAACTCCGATAACTATGTTTTGTAAAACGTTAACTTTAAATCAAACGTTTGTTTTTAAAAGGTCTCACTTAGAGGTCGTTCTTTATTCCTTGTACTTTGTGACCGAGAACATCACGCCCCCGGAATTCCATTCCGCTGCAACCACAGATTTTGGGGGTGTGACAGATTGGTACCAGAGCCAAGGTTATAGAGAACTAGGATGCATCATTGACCCTAGACTATAACCACTAGGTCACGACACTTCACAATATCATGATGTGCTTAGGATTGCGATACATGCTTTTATTCACTTATTTTATAAGTCATTTATACTTATACATATTTATATTGACCTGGTTTACAGTGATATGTCTTCACCCACCGATCCTATCATTCTCGATTCTGATTCGGATATGGATGATTCATCATCATCCACTATTCCGGTGACGCCAGTCATTCCTGTTCCCGTACCTTCTGGCGATGAGTCTGCTGAGACCGAGCCATTCGAGGACGCCCAGACTGTGTCTACACCACCTATACCATCACCACCCATTGCACCTGCTCCTCCAGTACCATCACCACCAGTGCACCGTGTTAGGCGTGCTCCTGTTGTGCGACCAGATCAGATCCCTATTGGTCATCGCTACCGATTACATGAGACTGGCCCTGTTATGCTCCGAATGGCTAGGAAGAGGGTCCGACCTCAACCCAGCCATGTACGAGCACCCACTGTTACTCCACCTCATATCCTATCAGCACCATCATCTCCACCACCACCACCAGTTACTTATCGTCAGACTACCACAGTTCCCTTACCATCACCATCCAGAGATGTTTCTGACACCCTGCTACCGCCTCGTAAGAGGGCATTCACCATGGTTCCTTCTCCTTCAGATCCCTATGTTATGGCTGCTGCTGAGGCCTCCGCTCGACGCGAGGTTCACCGACGGGTTGACGCCCGCAGATGGTCATTTATTCCGCCTGTTCTCAGTAGGTGGAGGTACGATAAGGGTACTCCTCGTGCTTGGGAGTTAGGAGAGAGCTCCGAGATGGCTGCTGCTTGTATTCTACCGGTCACTGGTGAGTCGATTCACCATACCATACCACTTCTGATTGCCAGGATGGTCCGTCATGAGGACCGTATTGGCTGGATATTTGATCGTCTCAATGAGGTTCCCCTAGAGCGCATTGAGACCTTGGAGACTCAGTTGGAGCACCAGATCATTGGCCACTTCCGGATTGCTACACTTAAGCGTTTCGTGGAGGATGATCAGGCGCGACGACGCGACCAGGATGAGTTGATTGCTAGTCTCCGTGATCAGATCATAGATCTCCAGCGCCGTCTGGATGGCGCATCTGGCAGTGCCTAGATTAGATTTGTATCATAGGTATCTTTTGTATTTATATCCTAGCCACGGGGTGTGTGGCATTAGTAGTGACACTTGCGATCTTTTGTTAGTTGTACAGCAATGTAGCAAGTTATGTTGCGATGTATTGTATTGTTACGCTATGATGCGATATCGGTCGATGTGAACCGAGACTTTCCTTTTGTATCTATGTATGTTGTGATGTATCTATCTATGTTGAGATTTTATTATGGTTGTCGCGATTTACGATTATTGTGGTTGATTTTTATCACGCCATATTCTTATCATGATTTATCCTTGTCATGATGTATTTTTATCTTGTTGTGGTTGTACCTACCCATGGTGAAAATATATTATGGTTATTGTGATCCATTATTCTTATCACGTCATATTTCTATCATGATTTATTCTTGTCATGATTTATTCCTATATTGTATAGTTGAGCTTGTTGTGATTTTCACATGTCATGGTTCTGTGTGTATATATATATATATACTTGTGATGACCTTTGTTACTTATGGATCCTAATTATTGTTGTTTCTTGTGATTAGAAAAACAATGCCGCCTAAGAAACAAAGCATGAGTACAGCTGAGATCGATCGACTCGTTGCTCAACGGGTTTCGACACAGGTTGCTGCTGCTATGGCTGAATATGAGAATAATCGCAACAGTGGTAACGGAGGAGAAGCTAGTGGAACGGCAACTAGGGGTGAAACCACGACTCGTGGATGTACTTACAAAGAGTTTTCAGGTTGCAAGCCGCAGACTTTCAGTGGCACGGAAGGAGCTGTCAGTTTGGTACGATGGTTCGAGAAGTTGGAATCGACTTTCCGTATGTGCAACTGTGTGGAAAACTGTAAGGTGAAATATGCTATAGGTACCTTGTTGGATGGTGCCTTATCTTGGTGGAATGCTTATGCCCAATCAGTGGGAATTGATGTTGCTTTTGAATTACCATGGGCTGAGTTTAAGGAAATAGTAACTGTTGAGTACTGTCCGAGAAATGAAATTCAGAAATTGGAAGTTGAATTTTGGAATTTAACAGTGAAAGGGTACGACATTGCAGCTTATACCCAACGATATCATGAATTGGCTACTCTCTGTCCTGAGATGGTTTCTACTACCCAGAAAAAGATTGAAAGGTACATTTGGGGTCTTCCATCTTATATTCAAGGAAATGTTACCTCTTCTAAACCGAGTACTCTGGATGAGACAATCCGAATGTCTCACAATCTGATGGATCAAGTTGTTCGAGCCAAGGCTGCTCGAGATAGCAATAACAGTAACCGCAACAATAACAACAACCGTCACCACAACAGCAACAACAACAAGAGAAAGTGGGATTCTAATCAAGGAGGAAATGCTACTCAGCAACCCAACAAAAGGCAAGAAGTTGTTAAGGCTTATGTTTCGGGCCCGACAGAGAAGAGAGGTTATGAAGGAAATCTTCCTAAGTGTGACAAGTGCCAACGTCACAACAATCCAGGACGTTGCCCTACTCCATGTGGCAATTGTAAGAAAATTGGGCACTTAACCAAAGACTGTAGGTCTACTACTGCAGAAACAAATCAAAGGGTTCCTGGAGCATGTTTCGGATGTGGCGAAACAGGACATTTCAAGAAAGAATGCCCGAAGGAGAAGAATCAGGGAACTCAGAATAACGGAGCTCGGGGAAGAGTTTATAATCTCAGAAACAGGGAAGCTACTGAGGACCCGACTGTTGTCACGGGTACGTTCCTTCTCAATGATCGTTATGCCTCAGTTTTATTTGATTCGGGTGCCGATAAAAGTTTTGTGTCTACTACTTTTGCTCATCTACTTAATATTGCACCGACCATCTTAGACACCACCTACGACGTTGAATTAGCAAATGGTAACCTAGTTATCTCCAACACCATAATCCGTGATTGTACCTTTAATTTCCTAAATCATCCATTTAACATAGACCTTATCCCTATCGAACTCGTAGTTTTGCGTCGTAATCGGTATGGATTGGTTATCTAAACACCACGCTAGGATCATTTGCGACGAAAAGGTTGTTCATGTCCCTTTGAATGGTGAAACCTTGATTATCCGTGGTGAACAAAGCAGAACTCGATAAAATATCATCTCGTGCGTCAAGACCAAAAAGTATATAAAGAAGGGATGTTATGCTTTTCTAGCACATATAACCGAAAAGAAATCGGATGAGAAACGATTGGAGGATGTACCGATTGTCCGAGATTTTCCGGAAGTCTTTCCCGGAGACTTGTGATGTGTTTCAAGGGACATACCCGTTATGAGTACAAATTTTAAATTTATAACACGATTTACCAACGATTCAAACGAAACACATACGAGCAAGTATACTCGTCCGTGTGTAGTAAGAGATAATTAAGGTAAGCCGAGGTCGTTCACTAGGATTTGTTTAGTTTTTATGATGTGAGTTTTTGTAAATAAAGCCAAGCCAACTTATCGATTCTAATTCGCAAGCAAATAAAGATGATATAAATTCAATAAATTAAAGACTACACTTGCCTAGACTAGTTTGCACAATTCCTTTGACATGATTATGACAATGGTTCCATTTGATTATGATCAACAAATTAGATGGTGTTCTAATTCGATTAGTGGGTGTACTAACTCTATTGTTTCCAACACTTTCAATCCTCGTCAAGATTTTAAGATTATAAAAACAATAATTAAGAATTGATCAATCCAAGACTAACACAACTCAATTACTCGATTCGCTTTCGTTTCACACGTAATTGACAACCACACTATTTAGTTTTCCAAGTTTAACCAAGTTTCTTATGAAATGGTCAATACATAAGGTAAAACCCTCATAGACAAAGGTTTACAACTAATTAACTAACAATGTCCTTTTCAACCCAATACATTCTTAGTAATTAACCAAACTTGACAACTCTTTGGTGGAGAAAACACTTAATAGCACAATTCGATCTTAGTATTAGCTTTTCTTTACATTAGAAACATTAAGTCATAATCAACCAAAAATCATGTAACAAACATCATCTAGGCAAATGCACATGGCACTTAGCCACTCATGGCAAACAAAGGAATAACCACAAGAAATTTATCACTAGAAAACATGATTAATAAGTCTTACAAAAGTTGTAATGATGATTACAAGAAATGAAGGACACTTGTGAAATGATCAACAATGATCCTTGAATAATTTGTATTGATGCTTGGTGAGTGTAAGCTTCCCCTTTCCTGCGTTTCTTCTCTTTGTCGCCTCTCTTTGAGAGAGTAATAGATTTTTTTTTTTGTAGAAATAGATGATGTTGTTCATTCTTTTTCTTTGATTGTTGATGTATCTATATATAAGATAATTCTCCTTGGTCACCAAGCATAATTCTTGGGCTCAAAGTGTCATAAATTGAAGGCAAGATGAGTTAATGGAAGTAGATGATTGGACTTTTGAGTGATGGCACTTAACTCTTCTCTTAAATGCAACTATGGAAGACTTTAAGTGGCCGGACCCAAGGTCGGGACCTAGGACCTGTGGTCTGGATGTCTGCTGGACCTTGAGTTTGAACTCTAAACCTTTGGTCTGGAAATGACTACTCAACCTTGGGTTTGGGTTATGACCTTCATCATTCATTTCATCATTTCATGATCTTTTCTTGAGCTTGAAAATCATTGTAAACTTGATTCTTTATCTTTAACAATCCTCCCCAAAGCTTTTATTGTGAGACGAATCCAATATTTATGCATAAGCTCTTGATTTAACAACTTTTCTTCATCTTTTAGCCTTTTCCTTGAACTTGATCGTACCTGAACTAAAATACATCTTTTGCACCTTTTTAGCATAATATGTTCACAAATACAACCAAATACAATGCATAAATATAGAAATAACGCAACTAAAACATGTTCAAAATGAGCGTTATCAACTTGCCTGGATTACCGCCTACCCTTCAGGTAGAGTTCCGGATAGATTTGGTGCCAGGAGCAGCAACAATAACAAGAGCACCCTACCGACTAGCACCATCAGAGTTGCAAGAATTGTCTAATCAGTTGCAAGAACTACTAGACAAGGGATTCATTAGACCAAGTTCCTCGCCTTGGGGAGCACCGGTTTTGTTTGTAAAGAAGAAGGATGGATCATTCCGAATGTGCATAGATTATCGTGAACTGAACAAGTTAACGGTGAAGAACCGTTACCCACTTCCAAGAATCGATGATTTGTTTGATCAGTTGCAAGGTTCTAGTTTTTACTCGAAGATCGATTTGAGATCGGGTTATCATCAATTAAGGGTTCGGGAAGAAGATATCCCGAAAACGGATTTTAGGACTCGTTATGGTCATTATGAGTTTCAAGTGATGCCGTTGGGATTAACTAATGCACCGGCGGTATTTATGGATCTCATGAATCGTGTGTGCAAGCCGTACTTGGACAAATTTGTAATTGTGTTCATTGATGATATTCTAATCTATTCCAAAAGCAAGGAAGAGCACGAAGAGCATCTTAAGATGATCTTAGAATTGCTCAAGAATGAGAAGTTGTACGCGAAGTTTTCTAAGTGTGATTTTTGGATCCGAAGAGTACAATTTCTTGGACTTGTAATTGATAGCCAGGGATTACATGTTGACCCAGCTAAGATCGAGGCTATTAAGGATTGAGAAACGCCCAAGACTCCCACCGAGATTCGTCAATTTCTAGGTCTTGCCGGGTATTACAGAAGGTTCATTGAGGGTTTCTCGAAGATAGCGAAGCCTTTAACCAAGCTAACGCAGAAGAAACAAAAGTACGAATGGGGAGAGAAACAAGAGTCTGCCTTCCAGTTATTGAAACAGAAACTTTGCAGTGCGCATATTTTGGCTTTACCCGAAGGAATGGAAAACTTTGTAGTTTATTGTGATGCTTCGCATAAAGGACTTGGAGCTGTGTTGATGAAGAATGAGAAGGTTATAGCTTATGCTTCTCGACAACTCAAAGTTCATGAAAAGAATTACACCACGCATGACTTAGAGTTAGGAGCAGTTGTCTTTGCGCTAAAAATTTGGAGACACTACCTCTACGGTACAAAGTGTACAGTGTACACCGACCACAAAAGTCTTCAACATATCTTAGATCAAAAAGAGCTTAATATGAGGCAACGCCGTTGGCTAGAACTACTCAGTGATTATGATTGCGAGATCCGATATCTTCCGGGTAAAGCGAACGTAGTAGCAGATGCCCTTAGCAGGAAAGAGCGACTTAAACCTTTAAGAGTAAGATCATTGGGTATGACCATTAGTTCGCCTCTACCATCCAAAATTCTTGAGGCCCAGGCCGAAGCACTTAAGACAGAGAACCGATCGAAGGAGAACATTGATGGTATGCCAGAAAGTTCAAATGGTTTCGTGAGAAGATCCGATGGGATGCTATGCTTCAAAAATAGGAGTTGGATACCACTTTTCGGTGGCTTACGAGAGTTGATCATGCACGAATCACACAAGTCGAAATACTTCATACACCCTGGTTCCGACAAAATGTACCAGGATCTTAAAAAGCTGTATTGGTGGCCGAATATGAAGGCCGACATCGCTACTTATGTTAGCAAATGTCTTACTTGTTCCAAAGTGAAGGCTAAATACCAGAAGCCGTCTGGTTTACTACAGCAACCAGATATTCCTCAATGGAAATGGGAGCATATTACCATGGACTTCATCACTAAACTTCCTAAAACTCCGAGCGGTCACGACGCGATTTGGGTGATCGTTGATCGTCTCACCAAATCAGCTTACTTCTTGCCCATTAAAGAAACCTACAAGATGGATAAGTTAACCAGAATCTATATCCAGGAGATTGTCTCAAAACATGGTGTACCAGTTTCAATCATTTCGGATCGAGACAGTCGATTCACTTCAAGATTTTGGGAATCGCTTAATGATGCCTTTGGAACCCGTCTCGACATGAGTACAGCCTACCATCCACAAACCGATGGTCAGAGTGAGAGGACTATCCAAACACTCGAAGATATGCTTCGTGCCTGTGTGATTGATTTCGGTAATAGCTAGGATACTCATTTGCCATTAATTGAGTTTTCCTATAACAATAGTTATCACTCAAGTATAAAGGCTGCACCATTCGAAGCACTCTACGGTAGGAAGTGCCGATCACCAGTCTGTTGGGCTGAAGTCGGAGATGCTCAACTTACCGGTCCAGAAATTGTTCACGAGACAACTGAGAAGATTGTTCAGATTCGGAACAGATTGAAAGCCGCCAGAGACCGCCAGAAAAGTTACGCCGATGTGAGACGTAAGCCCTTAGAATTCAAAGTTGGAGACATGGTAATGTTGAAGGTATCGCCTTGGAAAGGTGTGATACGATTTGGGAAACGCGGGAAATTGAACCCTAAATATATTGGACCATTTAAGATCCTAGCAAGAATCGGTCCGGTGCCATACAAACATGAACTCCCGCCAGAGCTTAGTAGTGTGCATAATACCTTTCATGTTTCTAATCTTAAAAAGTGTCTATCCGACGAATCCCTCGTCATTCTATTAGAAGAGATTCAGCTCGATGACAAGCTTAATTTCATCGAAGAGCCAGTAGAAATTATGGATCGTGATGTCAAGCGATTAAAGCACAGTAGAATTCCTATCGTCAAAGTTCGCTGGAATTCTCAACGAGGTCCCGAGTTCACTTGGGAACGAGAAGACCAGATCCGTCAAAAATATCCGTATCTCTTCACCAACAACACTCCAATGAACAACACTGGCTGAATCTCGAGGATGAGATTCATTTTACGGGTGGTAGACTATCACAACCCGCAAAAATTTCTGGTCAATACTATTCACCAAACTCGAATTTACTTCCTTAACATTTATTTGAAAACAATTTACGTAAGACTTTTTACTTGAACCAACGTGAAAGCCTAGAATAAATTCTAAGTGCACTAAGACTTAAGTTAAATTTAGTCCACAACGCTCCAGTATCTTGCTCCTGCTCAATTTCACAATTCTAAACCATAAAACAAATTTCTATTCTTTAGTTACTTATGGTTTTAAATTCAACAAACATTAATTGTTATTTAATATTTAACACCCGACATACCCGATTCTCTCAACAATTATTTTTATCGTATTTTTATACTTCCAAAATTATTACAAAAGTTCCAAAAATACTTCCTGACACCCAAAGTAATTTCTTTACAACTTACGTTTAATTACGTATAACTTTCGTTAAGTACCGAAACAACAACCAATACATATTTTTAACACCCAACACCTACAATATATACATTTTTGTATCAAAACTACACAAATACTTCCAATTTTAACCCATGGCCGCCCCCCCCCCCTCTTGCTTTGTCCATAATTAGTAAGACACATTTGACATAATAATGATATTAGCCACAAAGTGTGTTAGCTTTTTCTACTTTTGTGGCTAAGCCACCAAAATGTCTCCATGTCCCCCCCCCCCCAGCCTCCTAACCGGCCACCCCCTCCCTTGACCAAATCATGAGATTTTGAATACCTATTGCACCCTTGACCAAGTTCCACTATAAATAGGTTATCTTAGTTCAAATATTGCACCACTAGTTTTGCTATATATATATAATCCCTATCCATCTCTACATTCAAATCGACACACTTAGCAAGGAGCAAGAAGGAGAAAGTTTGTTGTGGCAAGGATCAAGGTTATTAGGGCTTATAAATAAGGGTTTTAAAGCACAAGTCTTGTGGTTAACTAGTGATTTACAACACTCATTTCACAAATCATCTTCGTAAGTAAACTTACTAATACTTCATGGTTTTTTTTTTTTTTTTTTTTTTTTTTTTTTACATTTTGTGTGCTTGTCAAGTTTCATTACTCATTATCACTTGGAACATGTTAATAACAAGTTACTTTTATAACGATCCTTTAGTAAAGGTTATGTTTTTAACAATATGTTGTTACAAGGAAACTAACTAGAGAAACTATCCATAAAAATGGTGGTAACAAACCTTATAATTATGTAGAGTAATGAACTTGTGTAGTTAGTCATGCTTGATGATTTAATACATGGACTTTGGATGTTGCTAGGTTTATGTTTAGACCACTATTGTTATGTTAGAAAGTTGATGGAGGATCTAGGATGAGATTTGGAAGTTGTGGTTAATTTGTTATAACGACTAGAAGGTTAGAAAATAGTTTGACACTTATAATATACAATCTGTCCAACTTTACACGAACTGGGAAAATCAGTAGCTCAGGGACATTAATAGGCTAGAAATATAGGAAATAGACTTAATAACGGAAACGTGGTCGCTTGAATGAGTTAAAACGGGTCTATAACGAAAAAGATACGCTATTTTCAAGTTAAACGACGAAAATGACTATTTCTGAAAAAGGACATTCTGTCCAGATTTTTAGCAATAGAAAACTGAGATGTAAGTGATGTTTAGGCTAGCCGAGACCTTGAAAAGCCTAGAGTACACTTAAATACCTTCGCGTGGATAGGTTAAACTTAAGAAACGGAGTTACGACGCAAAAGATATGGCTAAAAGAATGTTTGCGGCAACATATAAATTGTGACAGCATGTTATTTGGCTAATAGAAAGCTGATGGAATTTTTAAGGATAGATTTTAGACCATTTTGAGTATATATTGATTAAAATGAAGTAAACGAAAATGGTAGGACCATGCGTAAACATATTAGATGCGTTAGAGAATTATGAAACATATTAACGCGACAATTAAAACTTGGTTATGAAATAAACAAGTTATGTTTCTAAAAGTGGTAATTTCTAATAAAGGATCAAAACGACGCAATTATATTTTGAAAACAAATGTTACAACGACATGTACAAGTGATAATGTAGAGTAAGACTTGCATGCTTGACCTTGTTTTCAAAACCTAAGACATATGTATATTTAGGTCGCGATTAGAGTTATTGGACCTATATTGCCGTTTACATAATACCAAACGAGATTTGCTTTGCTAAGGTGAGTTTCATAGCCCCGAATTTTACATTATTTATACATGATTTCTAAACCCTCGGGGTGGGAATACACTGCTTGTTTTTACATACGGACACAAATTTGCCTAAGTTACCACATTGCCATTAAAGTCCCCTTTTGAATCATGAACCGTTAATTACTTGTAAGCGCGGATGTTATGAATAGATCTATTTGGGTTGACACTCCGTCCGGGTTGGTCGCGCCAACTGGGTAAACGGACGCATATCATTCGGATTATTTCCGAGTGTCTGGCAAACACTTATTGGGGCATTGTTATTATTGTGCTTAATTGCATACGAGTACGTCGAGCTTCGGGGTCATGAGCTTAGGCATTGTATATATTATTTTTGGCTGTGACATTATATTTGTTGTACTGTCTTGCTATTGAAATCTTGTGGTCCGCCTTACTGTTTATTTAAACCTATGACTCTCACCAACATTATTTGTTGACCATTTTAGCGTGTATTCTCGGGTAACTAGGTGATGTTGATACACCTTTTGTATGGAAGCAATTCGAGTCACATTTTGGATGCACATCATGATGGAGATTTTCTTACATTATTTAGCGTTTGGTTATGTATTTAAATCTTACATTTTGATGGTGAAATCTGATAACTATGTTTTGTAAAACGTTAACTTTAAATCAAACGCTTGTTTTTAAAACGACTCACTTAGAAGTCGTTCTTTATTCCTTGTACTTTGTGACCGAGAACATCACGCCCCCGAAATTCCATTCCGCTGCAACCACATATTTTGGGGGTGTGACAATCTTCTATTTCCCACACGATCTACAAAAACCCACCACGAATCCACAGCCGGAGGAAGTAGATGGGAATCAGTACAAAATCAAAAAAAAAAAAAAAAAATAAAACTGAACAATAGTGGTACTTGTGTTCTCCGTGGGATAATAAGATCGAGCATAGGGTCGTTGTTTTTTATTCAGTTTGATAAGAAAATGGAAAGGGACGATTCATTGTGGCTATTTGTTTAGATCTTTATGAGTTTCGGTTATGGATTGAAGAAGAAGTTGTGGTTGCCGTGTTAGATATAAGGTAAAACAAAAGACAGAGATCTGAGTTTATAGATCTGTTTTGTGTGCGTGTGTTTTGGAGTGGATCCAAGACTTTTTAAACTATTGGACTGAAACTGAAATACCCGGTAAACCACAAGGACCAAAAATGTAGTTAACTTTTTTTTTTTAGAAAATAACAAAATAGAAGGTCGATTAAAGTACACACAAGTCGCTTAACTTAGGTCGCTCAAAAAGGACATGCCTTTATAGCTTACACATGCAAAAAAGGTACATGTCACTTGGCGACTTCTTATTAAAAGTAAAAAAGTCGCAAGTCGCTCGGTGTAGTTTGAGAAGAACATTTTTTTTGGTCTAGTAAAGGTATAAAAGTTGAGCGACTGGTCTAATTTCAGAATTTTCTCTTTACGCTTTAAGTCCTTGAATTTTATTTTCTTTATCTTTTGACAAATAAACTTGATCTTTTTAACCATACATCTACTGTCTTTCCGTTATCAACCTATAATCAACATATCCCGACAATTAGGTATCAAAAGCTTACAATAATCATAATGAAACATGTATAAAACACATGAAAACGTGTGTTGAAATATGTATAAAATACAAGTTTTCAGTTGGCAATCATCACCGAAGATGGATCCTTGTGTACTAGTTATAGGAGTATCATGTATATTTAAGATAGAGCTAATACTCAAAAAAGGATAAAACTTTAACTTTTTTCAAAAAAAGTTACAAAAATAATACTCATTCCCTAAATGGTCATATGCGAATGTGCGAATATGCGACTCCACTAATTTGTTGGCACGTGTCAAGACAAAAAGTACAACACCAATCATTTGTTGGCCCAAACAGATGTGCGAACGACGGTGTGCGAATTTTGGCTAATGTGCGAACTAAGCGCACAAACATATACATATCCAGATCCACACAGATCCAAACACTACCATCATCCACCACACAATCCAAACACCACCACCATCTACCACACCATCCAAACACCACCACCATCCACCACACCATTGACACCACCATCCAAACACCACCACCATTGGCAAAAGAGGTTCTACTCCCGGTTATTTAGAGGTCAGAGAATCACCTTCGGATAAGTAGTTTCATAGTTGTTGCAACAAGGTTCTTCTTATCTGAATAGTGAGATTTTAGCCTAATTTTATGATGACGTATAGTCCGCATTCGGGTCACGAACCCGACCAATGGACGCTACTAACACTCAAGCCCATCACGAATGGGCTCAAGCCCATCAAGAATGGGCTACCACGATAACGGTTTAGGCTTACGACGGCCCAAACCCGAAGTTATTTATGGTCTTGATATAGGATATCCCTTATTTATGGGATATATCACACGACCGACTTAGGCGGATACGCCGAAGGGTAAGGAACACGAAACCAATAAGGATTTCGTGTGTATATATAGAGCATCTCGTCTCTCATTAAAGGTACAATCAATAACCCTAACTCTTCAACTAAACCCTAAAATCGATTACTTACTCTCACGCCGGAGGATAATCGTGGGAGACAATCCCACGATAAGCCTAACGGTGTCTTTTTGTTTTCTTAGTGCGCAGGTCTCAAGCATTAAGATCTAATTGGTACGGAAACAAGGAACACCCAACTTTTGTATCAACAAGCGGCGCCATCCGTGGGACCCTACACTAAGAACTCTACGAAGAACTAGAATGACGAAGCATGGAAACCCAAATCAGCGGACTCCGCAGACAAAGAAAACGCACGACGACCTACTGGGGAAGAAGCAGCAAACTGATTCAGCCGCTAAGCAGGCCTCTGGAACAACCAGTGCGCCCAAAAGCCTAGGATCATACTCAGATCTGGCTTTTACTCCAGTAGAACCGATCACAAGGACTACCCATGCTACTACAACAACCACTAGCGTGGTAGATTTACTGCGCACTCCTCTCACCAGCCAGAACTAAACTTCACTGAGCCGCCAAATGCGCCCACCAGAAACAAGGGTCCTGATTTGGAAACAGACATCCTCGCGCTAGAAGGAGTCGCGCCCGAACTAGCGCCAAGCGATTTCGTGTCCCAAAACTACGAAACTTTGGCTGCGCTAATGCGAGAGGAAGCAAAAAAGAGGTCAAGTCAGAGCCTGCAAGCCAGACTCAACTTTGATCCTGAGCATGAGGCATCCCCACCGCGTTACCGAAAGGAAAGGCGCGAGAAGGATGGCCGCCGACACCCTGTGTTTACTAGGATCGGAAGGAAAGTTGTGGACGATGAAGCAGCTGACTTACAGTCTCCGGAGGAGCATGAAGATGATGGACGGCGCACCAATGTCCACGCTAGACTTGGCAGTCGCAGGATCCACGATAGACTTGGGCGACGATGCTCCCCAAGCGAAAGCCCTTCAAGCTCGGATTCCGAGGATAGTCGGCGCAAGCGCCGCAAAAGGGTAAGCTCATCCTCAAGTGACTCCTTGGACAACGAGGACAAAGAAACAGGACACTGGAAGTCCAGGAGAAGATACCGCGACCAGGAGGACGAAGATATGTCTCGTCCCTGGCGCCGCCAAAAGGTCAACGCATTCACTCCGCGCATCAGTGATTTTTCAGAAGATAAGAGGAGGCGCATGCCCGCTAATGTAAAAACTTATGATGGGACAGGTGATCCTGATGACCACCTAAAAATTTTCGAATCAGCAGCAACCATCGAAAATTGGCCACAACCTGTGTGGTGCCATATGTTTAACTCTACATTAGTGGGGAATGCGCGAAACTGGTTCAGTAAGCTTCTACGCAGAAGCATCGATGGGTTTGAAGAGTTGCGGAAGGCGTTTCGTTTGAACTTTACTCAGAGGAAGAAGTGCGCCAAGAACCCTGTCGAGCTCGCCAGGGTAAAACAGCGCCAAGGGGAATCCACAAGCGCTTTTATGGAGCGCTTTAAAGATGAATGCATACATGTCAAGGCATGTCCTGAAATACTAAAGATCTCAGGGTTTATGAATGGAATCAATAACCCAGAGCTTATCAAAAAGTTAAATGATAGGGTTCCCCAAACCTTTGATGAACTGATGAAGCGCACGAGGTCCTTCATCCTGACTACCCAGAGCAAGAAGTATCGATCGGAGGATCGTTGTCTGACAAGGGAAGAGCGGCCGTGTGCGCGCTCTTGCAAAGGAATCTGGATATCTTCGCATGGGAACCAAAGCACATGACTGGTGTGCCACGCTCGATTGCAAAACACAAGTTGAAAATCCGAAAAGGATATTCCCCAGTACGGTAGAAAAAGCGAGGCCAGGCACCAGAGCGCGCAAAAGCCATTCTGGAAGAAGTACACAAACTTGTGGATGCAGGCATCATGCGAGAAGTCTATTACCATGACTGGCTCTCCAATCCAGTAATGGTCAAGAAGAGTGATGGTAGTTGGCGGATGTGTGTGGATTTCACTGATCTCAACAAAGCATGTCCACAGGACTGCTACCCACTGCCAGAGATAGACTGGAAGGTAGAATCTTTGTGCGGATATCCCTTTAAATGTTTCTTAGATGCATACAAAGGGTACCACCAAATCCAAATGGCCAAGGATGACGAGGAAAAAACAGCCTTCCACACAAGCCAAGGTGTCTTTTGTTATACAAAGATGCCTTTTGGCCTGAAAAATGCGGGCGCCACCTACCAGCTATTGGTAGATAATGCATTTGAAAAGCAAGTGGGCCGTAACCAAGAGGTCTATGTGGATGACCTTGTCATAAAAAGCCATACTGAAGAAGAAGTGGTGCGTGACATTGAAGAAACATTTATAACGCTACGAAAGATCAACATAAAGTTGAATCCTAAGAAATGCACTTTTGGCGCTACAGAAGGCATGTTCCTGGGATACTTGATAGAACCAGATGGCATTAAGCCATGCCCAGAAAAAACAGAGGCTGTCATCCAACTCCCTTCACTACGCAAGTTGAAAGAAGTTCAGTCTCTGAATGGAAAGCTAGCCGGTTTGAACAGATTCCTGTCCAAATCAGCGGATAAGTCACTTCCTCTCTTCAAAACACTCAAGAAGTGTACAAAAAAGGGAGACTTTCGCTGGACTACGGAAGCGGAAGAAGCTTTCACACAGCTTAAGCAACATATAGCAGCGCTTCCTAAGCTAGTCGCACCCCGACCAGGGGAGGAGTTAATCGTCTACTTATCTGTGACTAATGGAGCGGTCAGCGCAGTGCTACTGACGGATAGGAATTCCGTACAAACACCGGTATATTTTGTAAGCAAAGCACTCAAGAAGACAGAGATTAACTATAGCCCAATGGAGAAGTTGGTCTTGGCGTTAGTATTTGCCGCCAAAAGACTGCGTAGATACTTTCAAGCGCACCCAATAGTGGTAATCACAGACCAACCTATCAAGCAAGTTATCTCTAAACCTGACGCATCGGGGCGATTACAAAAATGGAGTGTGCTGCTAGGCGAGTATAACATCTCTTATAGACCACGCACTGCGGTTAAAGGGCAAATACTAGCAGGCTTCATCATAAAAAAACGGGACACCGATGCCGCACCTCCACTGAGCAAGGTAGAACTACAAGAACCATGGTCCTGTTCACGGATGGATCTTCATACGTGGATGGGTCGGGCGCTGGCCTTATTCTCACTAATCCAGAAGGAATGGAATTCACTTATGCACTGCGCTTTGCATTCACAGCCACGAACAACGAGGCAGAATATGAAGCCCTAATCGCCGGGTTACGCATTGCAACTCGAATGGGTGTACGTAACCTAGAAGCAAATGTGGACTCCCGATTAGTAGCCAACCACGTGTTGGGCGAATATGTGGCTAAAGAGGATAACATGGTTCAATACCTCGACAAGACCAAATCACTAATCCAAAGTTTTGACAGGTTTACCATTAAACAAGTTCCTAGAGGTGAAAACAAGAAAGCGGATGCGCTAAGCAAGATCGCATCTACAAGCTTTGCGCACCTGTCAAAACAAGTGTTGGTGGAGATTCTAAAAAACAAATCCATCTCGGAGATGGAGATATCCACGGTAATAGAGGAAGAGAACCCTACGTGGATGACCCCTATTGTAGAATTTATAAGCAAAGGCATATTGCCCCATGAGCAGAAGGATGCTCGACGGATACGGCGCACAGCGCAGAGGTTCGAACTTAGAGATGGTATCCTATATCGGCGCTCATTTCTACAACCATGGCTTAGATGCGTTGGACCTCTTCAGGCAGATTACATACTCCGAGAGATCCACGCCGGTTCATGCAGTATGCATTCAGGACCACGGTCCGTCGTAGCACGCGCATTGCGCTCAGGATACTATTGGCCCACTATGCATCGTGATGCGCGCGATGTGATAAAGAAATGTAGCGACTGCCAGGTTCATAGACCCATCCCGCGCAGACCACAACAGGAGCTAACGCCCATCACTTCTCCATGGCCATTCTATAAGTGGGGTATCGACATTGCGAGTCCCTTCCCTGTAGCGGGGGGACGGAAATTTCTTATTGTGGCAATAGACTACTTCACTAAGTGGATTGAAGCGAAAGCTGTAGGATCCCACGAAAATCCATCATGATAATCCTCATCGATTAAAGATAACCTCGACTTACCGTTTATCAAAACCCATTTTTCAGGGGAATTTAAAATTTTTCTTGATACATTAATTCTCACCACAACACAACAACACAACAATTGACGAATGTCAACACTAGACCACGACATATATTACGAAACGTGATCACATTACAAAGATTAATATTTCAAAAATCACCATATACACTAATCACTATATTTTCTACTAATTACAACAATAACTATAAACATACACTAATTACACTAAATTTCACTAAATCTAACCAAACTACAAAATAACCGGACCCTTAAACTTGTCCCAGGCCCAACCCACGCCACACAAGCCCACACTCCTAAGTCACTTTTCACCTTGTGATTTCATGTAAGACTCGACAGCCTAACACCCTCCAAACAGCCCTCGTTTTCTCATTATTCTTAAACACGGTATGCCAATATTTTTACGTCACGTTGATCACCACTCACCAGGCATCATTCGTGCCGATTTTCAGAATCACATGCCAAGTATTGATATAATTTTGAAGGCCCATTTGTGCGTCCCAAAATTTCCCAAGCGTATAGACAAAAATCACAAATCTCAACCATTCTGAATTCCGATTGATCCTATGTCCTACTAATGATATTTCCAACTTAATATACCGTTTAGAATAAGAATTAGACAACAAGAGATCTTTATGGAGCGCTAGTTTCATTTGTTGAACTAGTATAAAATAAAACGTGTAGACAAATCACCCAACAAATAAAGATAAGGTTATCTCATGCATGAAATCTCCCTAAATATCTTAGTATGTCAGAAATCAAGCCTATGTGTCCATTCATATACAGTATCACTCAATGATTGATGGGGAGAGTCAATAGTCAATAAGAAGCGTGTGAAACCTTCTATATATTCTACTCTTCACTACTCACCTCACCATCTCACAAATTTACTTCTTCCACTCTCACAAGACACCCTAGAAGCCCAGAAAACCTATGACATTCATTTAGGAAATATCGGGTAAGAAATAAACATGTTAACACATAGTTCGAACTAGGCTGGTAAGCTACTGCCTTCGTCCTTGTGCTAATATTCGAACACCACTGCCATTCCCCACTTCTCACCCTCACCTCCTCTACCTACTTCTCATTCCCTATCGTCTGTTGAACTTCCCAAATAATCAAAGACACTCACCTCTCGCGTTGGTAAAATGGTTCGAAAGAACTGAGTATAGCAACGTATATGTTAACTCATAAGGAGTTGTGACTCGTTCGTGTGGCCTAGTCGTTTTCAGGAGTCTTCACCACCTTTAAGAGGTGTTGTAAGTGTCTACGAACCCTTCTTGCTTCATTTCTCACGTTAGATTGTTAGCATGCATTTTTTTTACTTGTTACATACGAACGTATAAATCTTTACACCTTTGTTTTTACGTATAAAATTCATAAAGATGTGACAAACCTCCACTGAGGAAGGTTTAGAGATCACTCATAATCCACACCCACGTTTAAACATATCATACATGCATCATTCGAGTCACTTGCATCATACCTCAAAGCGTATAAATGAAACTGAAAACACTTGGAATAATTCTAAGTGTTTACTGTGAAAAATGCGTTCTATGTCGCCCTAAAAATGACCATGTTTCTTAAAATCCGACTTAACAACCATACCTTGTTTTTACACGACCTATTAGACATCATTACTAACTACGACTTTCATATAAATAACGTATAAAAATGAACACGTCTTGACCCTCAAAATCGGCCAAAGTGAAACGCTAAAATCAACTTAGAAACTGTGAACAAAATGCGAAATGGGTTTTATAACCCACTGAACTATTTTGTAAGCAATAGAATAAACTAGCTTTTGGCACTTTTCAATATGGAAATAAGATGTAAAAGGTGACATTTTTGATATATCCAACTCACTTCAAGTTATACAAATTAAAACTTGTTAACGGGCCTAGAATGTAACTCGTTAAGGCCCATTTAGTGTAAAAATAAGCTACGGATCGAATAAGGTGTTAAAATAAGCTTTAAGAATCTTAAATATAACTTATAAAAAGTCGCCACCTTTTTCCTCACCATTTTGTCACTTTTGGACTAAAAATGTAACGCGATCTAACTGGAAGGACTAAAACTGCCAACTGTGAAAACTAGGGACTGAAGCTGTGAAAACAGTTTATAGAGGACTTAAATTGACATATCATTGAACTCCAAGCCTTATATGGACAAATTTTTGGACTATTATGGACTCTGAGACTTAACCGAGGACTAACGACGTAACGCAATCGCAGTTAGACTAAAAAGAGTAACAATCTGATAAGGACAAAGACTATTTAATTTCACTTGACATTCTTAGTTTATTTTTCATTTTGCACCCTTCACTTCATATGCATTTTACATTTTAAGTTATGCATTATTTAAAGTTTCGTTATTAGAAATTTAGTAACTTCACTTGCATATTATTTCAGCATAATTTGAGAAAGTAATATTTTGGGTCGATTGAGATAAGAATCAAGATAATATTATAGATATATCATATTTTTAACTTGAGGCATTTTAAGCATATCACACTCATATCACCGATCAAATCGTTAGACGATTTATCCTTTCCACATTCGTTATTAGTAGTAAGTTAGACTCTTAGACTTCGCTTATATTCAGGTCTTGTATTGAAGAAGTTTTCGTGATCGTTTACTTGACCTTATAATTTCGTCTTGCCAGATACGCTCCAGGTGAGTCTTGGCCCCTACTTGTAACACTTGTTTTTAATAACTCTTTTGGGGGAGATACATGCTCTGACTGTTTTAAGTATATTTTATATTCTGAAAACTCTCATGATTTACTCGAAATTATCAACTATGCTTTACATGTTTAAATCACCATTGAGAGAAATATATGTTCGATATATGTGTAAATTGCTTGCTTAGCTTAAACACTGAATCTGAAAGATAACATTTTAAAACTACTTGATATAACATGATACTGAGACTCGTTGTATGCATTCATATAACAAATGAATGTACTGTTACTTTACTATGATATTTCTACATTTCACTGGAAATAATTGCCAAGACCAGAATACGTATATTTTATGAACCCCTGAACCCTATATTGCCTAAGTTTACTTTATTGCCATAAAGTCCCTCGATCATGAGCCATTAATCACTGCGGTGAGCGCGAGTATAGTGAACAGCTTCGAAACTTGTTAGAGGCTGACGACCTATCCCACTAAATACTTGGACGGAATGCCTACATGGTTAGTCGTATTTAGTAGCGATGCACTATACTTGAGAAAAATAGGAATTGGCAAACCACCTATTACATGAGGGCTAAAAACACCCATCAGTAACCCTGGTGGGACACTGCCTTTTTACGGTACTCTGTTAATGTTTTGCGTGTCATGAGGCTTAGGGCAATATAACTTTATGAATATATGAATGTTTCATATATATCCTAGGATACAGCTGTATTTAGTAACCACCACTTCACACTGATAGATTTCAGACACTAGATTAATATTTTCACTATGTGTTACAATTATGAATCATGTACTTGAACCTTAATTGTTATCATATGTGCCTTAATTGTGAATTCTACAAAAGACAACCCAAAATGTTGGGTATATTGTTACTCCTAATAGTTGACCCAACACATCATCTCGAGCATATAACAACGTAGCTCATTTTCATCTAAAAACTTGAAACCTATGATTTTGGAGATCATACATGAATTACTTGTGGATTTTATTCAATACAAATGGTTACTTAATGAAGAACTATTATTTATTGCGACAAACACTGTACACCTCTTAAAATTTATTGAAAGAAAGTTCTTTCCTATTAAACTCCACGAACTCACCAACCATTATGTTGATATTTTAAGCATGTTTATCTCAGGTAATTAACGGAGCAGGACAGGACACGGAGCGGGCATCTTATACTCTGATAAATAAAATGGTGTAAAATCAAATATGTCATTCTTTCCAAATTACCACATTTTTGTGGGATTTTCATAACAGATATTTTTCCTTTGTACCAAAACTATTATTTTGAATGACATATAACTTTCAAAACGCCTCTTCCAGGGCGTTTTTCTGAAAATTTAACTCGATCCTCACCGTAACACCCTAATTATTTTTCTGTTGCCACTAAACAAATTAGGGGGTGTTACAAAAGCAGTGGCGACAATCACAGGTAATCAAGTAAAACGATTCGTTTGGGAAAATATTGTATGCCGCTTTGGATTACCTGGGGAGATCGTTTCGGACAACGGAAAACAATTCCGTGATAACCCGTTCAAAGACTGGTGCGCAGAACTAAATATCACACAACACTTCGCGTCAGTTAAACACCCACAAACCAATGGTTTGGTTGAGCGCGCAAATCGTAGTCAAGGCGAAGGAATTAAAGCACCGCACTACAATCAAAGTTAGCAATGGAGACACTCCCTTTTCTCTTGTCTATGGGACAGAAGCTGTCATACCAGCTGAAATTGGGATGCCAACTATTCGTACCGCGGAAGTTAATGTTGCAACCAATGACGACGAACGACGTATTGACTTGGACCTATTGGAAGAAAGGCGCGAACGCGCAGCTATACGCGAAGCAAAAGCCAAGTAAAAAATGAAGGGATATTACGACGCTAAAGTTCGAAGCACCTCATTCAGACCAGGCGACTTTGTCTATCGCGCTAATGATGCAAGCCACGCAGAAGATACAGGTAAATTTGGACCGAAGTGGGAAGGACCCTATGAGGTCGTTGAAGCACTAGGTAAAGGCGCGTACAAGCTGCTTGACATGGATGGCCGCGAACTACAAAGCACATGGAATGTTTGCAATCTCAAGAGATGCTATCTTTAGGAAAGGTTACGACCTCACACACGGACACTTCCGCACTTTAGTAAGTGCTTAATAAATATCCGTGTATTTACATTTTGTTTCATTTAGGCAAATGTTTTTCTTTTTACAAAAACTTGCAAGTATTAATTCAAATGTCGTGGTTTCTAGCTAATTCCGCGACACATTTTACTTTATTGTTTACACGTTATTTATGTCTCAATATTGTTGTTACTTTAATTTTCTGCCTACATGGCGTGCATGCACTTGTTAAAACCCACGATGGTAAAAGGATGAGTAAACCTACTAAACAACTCGTTGAGTAAGAGGGTTGCAAACCCATCAACATCGGATCACTCATCCTTGTTAAACACCTTACTCTCAAGACGTTGGAGTAAGTTCAATGTGTATTCCACGACGGATACACAACATTGCACACTGTGCGCGTTTAACAACTTAGGAGCTAAGACACTTAACTCCTTGATATGCTATTTGCAGTACGCTGCACATAAATCAATAAACTTGTAAATTTTATGAACTTCATACACGATTATGGATTTTTTATAAATTTTCCTAAGTATATACACAACAAGTTGCTATGTTGGACACAACATAGACGTCTTTTACGCAAAGACAAAATAACTAAGTACAAAAATCATAACCACAATCACATTTGATACAATATGCGTATAATCGTATTTCTTCTAATTAACATGTTACTACGGACTACGAGTTCATACAAGATATAGACTTAACATGCACATGTGCAATAAAATGTTAATCTATTACAAAAATTACCAAGACAAGCTACGGGTGCGTCTAAGCCCCGAACTGCCAACATGATACACAACATGACCAGTTCCCTCAAGCTCCCTCAGAAGATCACTATCTTGGGGCGACACTGTCGGTACGCTAACGGGCACTCCATCAGACCTAGGAATATGCGCAGCACCGACACCGCAAAGGATGGCCTTCCCCTTCACACCCTGCTTCTTCGCAAGCCTCATAACATGGGCTTCCAAGGACTCCTTCAAATAAATTTCCTTTTCAAGGGCAAAAGGATCCAGGATGTTGCGAGGGCGAGTGAAGATAAGTACAAGCAGCTGCGATTCATCTGGCTTGAGAAAATAGTCAGCTTGTGCCTCTGCGCCCTCCGCTGCATGCCTAGCCAAGGTTAACCCCTCCATAATAACACTTATGGGGTAATCTTGGTCGCGCTCCAGTTGAGCAATATGAGGAAGGTCTAGCAGCTTCATCTTTTCCATAGCTGCGACAAGCTCATCGAAGGAATCAACATTATAATCGGGCACTTGTGTGGCAGGCACCTTCAACAATCCGCTCTCAGAGAGCTCCTCTATAGCTTGCGCCTTGCCACGAGGAAGCGCACGCTCCACAACTTCCCCAAACGCCCCCCGCACCTCTTGGGATTCCAAAGTACCCAAAGCAGCCAGGCGTAACCCATGGCTGATAAGCCACCTACGCTCAGCGATAGAAGACACCAGATGGGGATACAACTCTTCGTCATATTCGATACTGAGCTTGCGCAGCTTGATCTCTTGCTTTTTCTGCGACGCCTCCACAGCCTTACGGAAATCATCTAGTCTGGCGAAGTGAGCGCTCTTGTTCTGCTCCATATACTTCAAGGCCCAAAGGCAAGTAGCCTTGTACTCTTTTACGGCAGCGCGCTCTTGGTTCACTTGAGCAAACAAGGATAGCCTCTCATCAGCAAGCTTCTGAGCATACACAGTGGTGGACTCTACTTCAGCCTGAGCATCAGCTAACTGCGCCTTCAGTAGCGCAATTTCTCTATCCTTCTGCGCCAAGCTATTACCTTCACCCTCATACCTAGCTTTGAGCTGTGCAACCAATGAAGCTTGATGCGCAGCAGCCAAGCTTAACTCCTCAATCAACTGGTCCGCAGACACATCTTCAGAAGCCTTAGTCCCAGATCCTTGGACCCCCTGCGCAAGATGATCAGTAGGCGCGGGACTCGCCTTGGGTGGCGATTTCCCAGTGCGCGCAGTGTCCCCAGCAGCTTCAACACTGCATGTAAATGATGAGGGCCCAAGGTTATTATTATCTCAGCGCAAAATATAAACCAAAATGTTGACGAAACAAGCCTAATTACTTACTTGAGGGAAGGAGTTTCAGTTGTATCCTTCTGCGACGCATTCTCCTCTGATGATGATGATGGCTCACTAGAGATAAGATGGCGCCTTCTTTTGGATGTACCAGCGCCATCACCCCCAGCAACTGCCTTGCGCTTCACCCCTTGGCCAGCTCCCTCAGACTCACTCACAGAAACCCCCACGCTGTCTGACGAATCAGTCTGCGATAACTCTTCTATATGCATTTGTACCTCAGGGGTGGGAAAACTGCGAAGAGGAGTCGCCTCTAAAACAACGGGGGGTGTATCCTCAGGTTCTTCCTGCACGATCTCCATCGTGCGCCCTGCGGTAGCCTGTAGAACTGGCTCCTCGCCATCTCTCAAAGGGCGCACACCCACAGTCACTTGTTTCGGCCTCTCCAAGCGAACAACACTGAATAGATCCATCTCTGCGCAACAAACAATAAAAAAACACAAAATAAGTTAGATAAGCTACAAAGGGAAGAACGCTTACAACTAATAAGCGAAGAGGAAGGAAGAGACAAGCACCCGCCCCGGCTATTCTCGTCCAAAAAAGTTGGCACCTCCTCCGGACTACCGAAGTAATTGCGACTGATGCCCATGTGCACCAAAAACTCCTCTGGATACGCCTTGATCGGTATGCGATTGGCATTAATCGTCTCCGCATCCTCTGCGCTATACGTTCCGGGGATGGGGCGCTCATCTCTCGGTAATGATTCTTGAGTATAGAACTCAAAAATCCATGGAAAAAATGCACTATCAACCCAAAAGAACTTTTCCCTCCAAACCCTCAGTGCGTCTAACTTCTCCGTATAGCACTGCAGTGGCCCTGCGCGCTTGGAAAAGGACACCCACCCGTTTGACCACGACGTGTGGTAAAACGCGCGGAATAGATGTATTGTGGATTCTATCGCTAACAAGCGACAATTCACTTCAAAATTAGTTATTTTTGCTGCACCTATACAGTGCAGTTGTGAAATATGTAGACGATAATGGTTTAGAATATCGCACAAAAATAGGGAAATGGGCACGCGCTAGTTAGCGAATTCGAAGAAACGCGTGTATACCCCCACTTTCCCTTGTGGGAAGTTCGCTATTGACGCATTCGCCACCGGAACCACCGGGTGCAATGCGATTGGGATGTAATAATCTGAGGTGAACTGACGAAGTTCGTCCTCAGATATATCGGAAGTAAAATCGGATAACTGAAGAACCATGGTTAGAATTTAAAAGATTCTGAGGCGCACGCGTTATTACCTTAGCTTTCGTTGATTTTTAATTGCTGTTTGAAGGTTTAACAATGGGGGAAAATGACATTTTTTTACTGTGGTAGCCACAGTGAAAGGACGGCTCACCTTTATATAGGGTTACACATATTTGTGGATGGATGACACATGTACCCCACTTGCTCTAATCGTGTGGCTGGGAGGCCAAAAGGTAAAGCACTTTTTCACCCACCCCTCACGATTTACGAAGGAGATACGGATGTACTTGGACTAGTTTATTATATGGTTTCTTTAGGCGGGAAACACTTGAAACTTCCCCGCTACGCATCGAGGAATATTTTTGCTACATTTGTTAGTCTAGTATCCGCAGTCGTTACACTGCGCATACTAGACTGGGGGGACATGATGACGTATAGTCCGCATTCGGGTCACGAACCCGACCAATGGACGCTACTAACACTCAAGCCCATCACGAATGGGCTACCACGATAACGGTTTGGGCTTACGACGGCCCAAACCCGAAGTTATTTATGGTCTTGATATAGGATATCCCTTATTTATGGGATATATCACACGACCGACTTAGGCGGATACGCCGAAGGGTAAGGAACACGAAACCAATAAGGATTTCGTGTGTATATATAGAGCATCTCGTCTCTCATTAAAGGTACGATCAATAACCCTAACTCTTCAACTAAACCCTAAAATCGATTACTTACTCTCACGCCGGAGGATAATCGTGGGAGACAATCCCACGATAAGCCTAACGGTGTCTTTTTGTTTTCTTAGTGCGCAGGTCTCAAGCATTAAGATCTAATTGGTACAGAAACAAGGAACGCCCAACTTTTGTATCAACATTTTACAAGATAGTCTTTTATGGTATTTTTTTATAAGTTGCATAAATAATCTGAATATGCCAGACACTTACTTTTTTATTATTCATAATTACTTACGTGACACATAACTTTCTTATATCAACTGATATATCACATAACCAAATTCAAGACGCGCATCCAGACGTGCCATTAACCAGTTCTTTTTATTGGCTTGGCTGGCCCTGTTTCGAAGTTGTCTATAGTTTTTTGCATTGAAGCCAAACTGAAATACTTATTCATCTTCCTTCTGCTAGTTTTTGTGTTCGTACTGCACAGTGAATGTTAAACTGCATCTTTTTTTGGTTATAAGTTACTTTTGTCTTTCTTTTAGTGATTATATCTTTGTTACTGAGTCACGGGAGAACCATTTGGATGGTGGTGTCGTTGGTGGTGTTTGGATGGTGGTGTCGATGGTGTGGTGGTGTTTGGATGGTGTGGTGGATGGCGGTGGTGTTTGGATGGTGTGGTGAATGATAGAGGTGTTTGAATAAGTGGATATGGATATGTATATGTTTGTGGGCTTAGTTCGCACATTAGCCGGAATTCGCATACCGTTGTTCGCACATCTGTTTGGGCCAACAAATGATTTGGTATTGTACTTTTTGTTTGGACACGTGTTAACAAATTAGTAGAGTCGTACATTTGCACATTCGCACATGACCATTTAAGGAATAGATATTATTTTTGTATTTTTTTTGAAAAAAGTTAAATTTTTGTTATATTTTGAGAATTAGTTGTTTTAAGATATGGTATCACATATCATGCATGTTACTTTTGCAAAATAGCTTTTATTCTGGGTAACTTTGTAGTTGTTTGAACGTTGAAAAGTTACACACCTATCACTAAACTTCCAAAAATAGATGTCTCGTAACCTTTAACGAGAAGTTAGCTTAAACACAAAGCCTATTTCTTCGTAGTGAGAAATTTGTATGTGTAAATGTAGATGTAGACATAATTTCATATTGTCCGACCTTACTCGGTGTAACCGAGACGTGAGAATATCTTAAATTGGTGACATGAGCAGGGGTGCAGTGAGCATTTCATGCTCTTCGTTTGGGCCCCACGGGGTGCCACGTCAGCACAACAAACCACAACTAACAACCCCCTCCCCAATACAACTAACCACAACTTACTCATTTGGGCCCCACCACTACATTTTTTTTCTTTTATTAAATACAGTGGCCAATCACTACTCGCACAATTAATAAAATATATAGTGTGTCAGAAACTTCATCTCGTCGTGCAGACGAGTAGTTTAGCCACGAAGAGCCACGAAGAGCTATGATGGTGCAGTGAGGAGGCATGAAGAGATGCCATGTCATCTCCACAACGAGATACAACGAATTGCACCCCTTGACGTGAGAATGTCTTAAATTGGTGACATTAAAAGTCTTCGCATTGTCCTGTCGGTATGCAATTTGGTCATGCAAATGTTCGCATAAATTCATATGTTATAGCCAGGTTTCATAAGTTGATTTGATACCACAAAGCACGGATTGGAAATTGATATCGAGTTATGGTCAAACTTTTGAGGTGGGAACATGATTACGATCATGTCGGTGTCTACCATGAATGGAAAGATATGGAGTTAAATGTGACACGTCAATATACTAAAAAATCGCATGTGGGGCGGCGCAATTGATAACGACATGAGAATGTTGTTATTTTTATTTTAGTTTGAGGAATTCTTTTTTAGCAAAACTCTACTTTTTAAGTCCAAATTATTCCACAACTCGTTATATCATTTGAAGTTGAACTTGCTCCTAAAAGCGACAGGAAACATAATAGATTAACTAAATATCAAGATTTTAAAGAATATTTGAGTTAAGAAAAAAATTCGCTATTTAGGAGATAATATATGTTTACCAACTAGTATTTGATGCTTAGGCAACGGTAAAGTGACAAGAATACAAGATATAAAACAAAAAAGCAATGATTATCCTCCGAATACACCCAACTTAAAAATTCAAACAAAATGATTTTAAGCATTTCCTGATCAAGTGTGCATAAATTATATCAAATGGAAGTTAATATTCTTAAAAATAACAAACTCGAACAAGTTTCCTTGCACATTTTACTACAAACTTAGTAGAAACAATGATTGCTTTCTACACCATCTAACAAAGAATAAAGTTGTGATACTTGTGCACATTTTGGCACTAATGAGACCTGTTTATCGACTGTCATAGCTTTCAACTACGATTACACCTTTAGATTATTACATCGTTTTAATTCTTAACTCCAGATTAACCCTGTTTGGAAATTTAATTAATCTAAAAATCAGACGACAAAATATTTTGGTCGATCATCAATGAACGAGAGATGTTGGCGGCTTCTCATCTTGGTTATTTCATTCTAAAACTACCATAATTTGCTTTTGATTTGTACTTCTTAGTTGTTAGAGCACCTTTTATATAAAGTATTTTGAATTGATATTATAAAGATCAGAGGTTTATCATACTCTATTACATTTTCAAGCCTAAATTTTTGTACTTTCAAAGGTAATCTGCCTATTCATATCTCGTTAAAGATTTTTATAATTTTGTTTATATAAAAATACTATAAACCTAAAAGTACGGAACATAAAATATAAAGTTTAATAAGTCAAAAACTTAAAACTGACAGAAAAGTTTAATAAGTCAAAAACTTAAAACTGACAGAAAACACGGATCTATATTTTTACAAATTAATTATGACATAACCCGGTTCAAATACTAATAATAAGAAAAAAGCTGATGTGTTGATGGTGTTTCATGCATGACATGCACTTATCTATATTTTTACAAATTAATTATGATAGTGGATTCTGTTACAAAAAATTAATGCATTCTTTCACTATCACGAGATAGTATATGCAGAGGCAAAATTCAGAGTTTGTCAAAAAGAGGCATCACCATCGCAAAGGTTTTGTATATGAGTTGTAGAGTTGGTATCGCAAAGGTTTGCTTATAGTACACCTTGAGATGCACATTTTTTTGCTGTGAGATAAATAAAATTTTCACCATCAAATTCCACTGAGGATGTAAATGTGTGTATATGGGTGAGTTTTACGTTAAAGAAGAGGTGGGTCATTGGATGGATGAACTACATTCCATTCTAAGTCAAGATGTTCAGATTAATTTAAAGAACAAGTAGCCATCAAAAATAGCAATAAGAGCAGTGACTTTTACACTGCACTACGCATATGTTGCATTGTTGTGATAAACATATGTATTTCTTTGTTATAGTAACATTCTAAGAATTTTATTTCATAATTTGGTACTCTGTAATACATCTTCTACTATCCGGAATTATATATATATTTTTTGAAAGAATCCGGAATTACCATGACATCAGCATATATAGGATGCAGAAGATCATGTGCAACACCCTTAGCTTGCTATATTTTGTGTCTAAATAATTTGAGAGGCCATGCATGCCACACAATTTTATGCATATATTTAGGTCTCCCATTCATTTCTCTAGTTTAGACCCATTATTTGTCTTGTTTAGGTTTTACGGTTTTGGTATATAACCCATGTGTATCTTGCAAGGGAGAGTTGTGACCCTCCCACAAATTTGTCACTTAGTGTATTTCTTGGGATTTTCTTATGTTAAAAAATATTTATTACTATTTGACGCTCCTAAAATACAAGAAGTACATATATGGCCCTCCCACAATCAATCGTCAAGCTTCGCCACTGGTATCCTGTTAGTTTAGTGAATCCGATTAATATATTTGAAGTTCCTTTTACTTTCTAAGAGATATCATAGAATTGGTTCATGTACTAGAAATTTACACTTATCGTTGTACTTTTGAGCGGTATAGGTTTTATATAGTCTCTTAGCCATTTAATCCAAAGAAACATTCGCTTAGCCCATCACAAGTTGCACACATGATGGCCATTTCGGTGATTAGTGTTGAGAGCACATCATTGATGAGCTTCAAAATATAAGAACCTTTGTCCTTGTGTAAGAGATATTCCAGTAAGTTCAAAGAGACTGAAAGCCTAAACTTGATCAATATTCCGCCAATCCCTTGCAGTTTTATCTCACTTCTACTTCTCATGGGGCATTGCGGCCATACCAAGTCGCCAACACAAATCATCACGCGAAAATAAAAGCCTATAGTTTACATAAGCATATCACAAAGCGCACATCAAACACATAGAAAAGTCAAAACAGCAAGTTTAAAGAAGTTCCAAACCCTCAAACAAAAGAGGACATGTTTATTGGTGACATGGAAAGAGAACAACCATACGAATAGTTGAATTATTAAGCCCGTGGCCCAAAAATATGAAATGCAATTGACTAGAACAAAAGGCCCAATGACTTTAACAGCCGTATGATGTTGTGAATTGTGATCGTTTATATCTATGCGAGTATTTTCTACTAGGAAACCTGGCTGTTTCTATAGGAATTTTCGATTATATAATTTTACAAACGATAATTTCAGGGCAGGAAAAAAACCATTCCTCATTCGATTATGATCAAATTTTTTAGTTAATGACCACTGGTCGTTGAGATATGAAAATTCTAAATCCACAATGAGTCATTTTTGTTTTCCTTTCTATCAGCATAAATAGTCCTATTTTCAGATTACATGAAATATTGACATTAGTAGATTAAATAAGTTCATCGTATAATACACCACTAAATCTATACTACTTATAAAAGTTGAATAAAATCTCTTAAAATTTAAAAACTCTTAAAAAGTGATACTCTAAAATACATTTTTTTTTTTTTTATTAAAAATGGTAAAAAAATCTAGAGTAAATTACACCGTTCGTCCTTGTGGTTTGCGTTGACCGCAACCTTTCATCCTTTGACCGAAAAAAATGCACCGTCCATCCTTAAGTGGCAAACGTTATCCGCCGTTTATCTTTCCCTCTAACGGCCATAACTAACGCCTTGTTAAGTCACCTAAGTTGAGAGTATTTTGGCCTTACTTTTAACTTCATCTTCTTTCATTATGTATCTCTTTACTCCAACAATAACTACCCACCACTATCTCCTTTATTCATCTTCATCACCACCACTTTGTTTGTAAAACACATAAAAAATCAAATTAAATCAAATCAAAACACCCAATTCAAAACACCCATCACCACCATCTCTTTTTAACAACAACAAAATTCAAACCCATAATTTATCATCCTTTTTAACTCATCATGAATGTTTCGGAGCAATCCATAAATACCCTGGTTTATACCCCTAGCTGATCAACCGTCAACTTTTAATTTTAAAGCTCCATAATCTGGACGACACCAGCAAAGATTGAAGGGCCTTAGGTGGAGCTTTGAACTTCCATACCATCGAGAGATTATGATTACTATCATAGGTCATATATTCTCCACTTCATACACAGAGGATCTAGATAATAATCTACCCGAAGATTTGAAAAAACAAATGACTTTGTCATTCTAAGCTCTTTAAATTGACCTATCTTCCAATCATAAAAACATCTTCCGAACTTAACATTCCACTTCAAATGATCATCCTTCTTAAAACCATAGTCACAGACCCAACCCGGCCCGTTTTCTGAGCTGCTATCATAGATTGTAGCAAAGATAACTTTAGACTCTGCTCTTTAATCCAATGATCATCTCAAAAACTGGTACTATCACCTCTCGTGACATGGTCACATGGTTCATGTATCAGCCCACTTTTAGCTACGGCACCAGAACATGGCCGCAAATTACCCACTTCGGTAATCTTTTAATTCCAAAAGACGACACGAAGAGGTTGTTTACTGTAACGAAGAGAGTGTTTGGAACTTTGGATTTGTTTACTTTTTCTGCATATAGCTATAATGTTTGAATTTACTAGTTTGTACTACCTAAGAAATATTTAATTAAAAAAATGCAGTAAGCAGATAAACTCTTAACAAGACTGCCAATTTGCATACGTTTACGAGTTTTTGTTGAAGATGAAGGTAAAAAGGCTAGTCTAGTAGTACCTCAAATAAGCTATACAGGCACTACAAACTGCTTATCTACCTAAACTAAAATACACAGATAAGCAGTAAAACTAAGCCATATCCGAAACTCCTTTACAGCCTCCAATGTAGCATGCAACTGTAATATGTAACATCTAAAGAAAAACTTCAGTAAACAATTTATAGATCAGTAACATTACAGAAGGGTAATTTGCAACAGATTGCAACCGCTTATTCAACGGTAAATCACTTGCTAGCGTTTCCTCATCAGAAAAATTGAAAAACGAACAAACACAATTATAATAACTATACTTAATATAACAAATCATATGGTTAAAATCGCGTATCTTATAAATCCCTATCTAATCTACTAGTGAATAATAACTAAACCACCCCATGCATGGTTTGGATAAATTGTGGTACTGCTATATTAAACCACATTCACTTCTTCCTTCTCTTGAGGCATCATGTTTAGATCGAATTCCAAAGCTTTCTTACTACTCAAGTTACTCACACCAGAAGAAGTTGAAGACATAGAATCAACAGGAAGACGTAGAACCATAGCTTTATTATCCTCGAGTTTTTCTTGCCTATGACGTAGAACCATAGCTTTATTAACCTCGAGTTTTCCTTGCCTGTGTTTCCGCATGTGTCCTCCTAACGACTGCCCAATTGGAAACCCCATCCCACATGATTTGCATCTATGCAACTTAGGTAAAGACTTAGTACTTCCAGTATGTAGAATTCTAAAGTTCTTGTGGCTGGCCCGGTGGCCGCCCAGAGCTTGGAAACTATCATATTCTTTGTCGCAACCCTTTTCCTTGCACTTGTAGATACCTTTATAACGTTTGGCAGCATCAGGGTCTCCTTCTACTCTTTGTGTAATATTGCTTGCGTTTGCTCTAGCAAACTCCTCAACGTCATCGTTTGGACGTTTATTACCTACAATCACCATATTTACGATCACCAATAGTAAAAACTCAAAAGCAATGAGTTTGTAGCCTTTGCTAGTCGTAATAAGTGATCGTCTTCTTTGGTACTATGAAACGTGGATATATAAATTTGTATGTAGCTGGTAAGGTATTTATAGTTTATACGAAATTGCAATGGATTGCAACTGAAGTTAAGATTTAACGGATAATTAGGAAAGTGTGATGTAAAGGATTAACACCATATATATGTATCACAATAATAGGAAAGAGTATCATAGTATATGTGTTACGCTTTTAAATTATATAAGAAACTTTTTCTAGTTAAGTTTACAACGATTATAATTATAACTGTTTATTCTTTCCTGTTACGTATATACCTTAGTTCGATATTTTTAGCATTGTTAATTTGGTAACTTTCAAAGAAAATTTTAGATCGTTAATTAGGAAAGTAACGGTCTTAAATCGGTATTGTTACTATTTTAATATGGTAATAATATCACAAGTTTTTAATGATGTGAAGTTTATTACAAAAATACCCTTTATCGATTCACACTTACCCTCAAACTATTTGTACTTTAACTCCAAGAATCATGATTTTGAATTACCTCAAATATAAACTAAAAGCTCTATGTTATATAACATCATCAAGGCATTAACTCCCTCCGTCTCAATTTATTTGTCCATATTTCCTTTTATGGATGTCTCAAATTAATTGTCCACTTTCCTTATTTAGTAAAAACTAGAGAATCTAGTGGAGGAATATTTCATTTTAGTGGTTGAAAATTAAAGTGGCCCCACTTTTATTAAACTTTGTGTTTTCTCTCTCTTGACAAATAAATTGAGACGGAGGGAGTATAACATCATCAAGGCATTAACACAAAAAAGTGTTGTCATATCAGCACCACATTACCATCCTCACTTTTAACATCAACACCTAAAATACCCCATCACTAATAACAACATTAACATCACTTTTGAGACCCATCATATTTTTTAATATTTTTTTTTCAAACAAACTAATTTTCATTTATTAAATAAAAATACAAATAACACTTTTTAAAAAATTTACAAAACTATTTTTTTTTTAATCAACTTTATTAGCCTACTATCAAAAAACAAAAACGCAATACACACTTTTGTCACTTGATCTTCTTTAAAAAAATAATAAATAAAAATACATCCTTGTGGTTTACCTCATTTCGCACCATACATCCATTTCGAAAAGTTAAAACATATACATCTCTCCGTTAGTAAAAGTTAACCTATATACATCCCTCTGTTAAAATAAGGACAAACGGCGCAAATCATTTCTCCGTTATCTCCTAACGAGATAGAAAATGTTTACACCGTTAGTCCTCTGGGTTAACTGTATTTGCATCGTTAGTCATTTTTTACGTTTTCGTCCATTTTTTTACGTTTTCGTCCTTTTTTTCCGTTTTCGTCCATTTTTTTACGTTTTCGTCCATTTTTTTTACGTTTTCGTTCATTTTTTTCGTTTTTGTCCGCTTTTTACGTTTTCGTCCCTTTTTAACGTTTCCGTCCGCTTTTATGTTTCGTCCTTTTATTTTTTTGTCCTTTTTTACGTTTTCGTCCATTTTTTCCGTTTCGTCCGCTTTTTAACGTTTTCGTAAGTTTGTCCCTTTTTTTACGTTTTCGTTCGATTTTTTCGTTTTGTCTGATTTTTTTAATTTTCGTCCTTTTTTTACGTCTTCATCCGCTTTTTACGTTTTGTCCATTTTTTACGTTTCTCGTCCGTTTTATTACGTTTTCGTCCTTTCGTTTTTCGATATTTCGTCCTTATATTTTTTCTTTTCGTTTGTCCGCTTTTTAACGTTTTCGTCCCTTTTTTTACGTTTTCGTTGATTTTTTTCTGTTTTTCTTATTTTTTTTACATTTTTCGTCCCTTTTTTATTTTCCCGTTTTGTCGTACGTTTTTATGTTTTCGTCCTTTTTTTTTACCGTTTTGTTCTTTTCCCTTTTTATGTTTTCGTTTTAGTTTTTTTTTTGTTTTTGTCCATTTTTTTTGAACGCGCCCTTAAAATAGTGATGATTATTAACGTTAATTATAAAAAATGTGACGATACGTATAAAAAGCGATCGAGTTATTATAAACGTTTCGCTAAAATTCGTTTAAAAGTTTTCTTAACATAAAATTTCTTTGTTAGTTTCGTAAATTTATTTAATTTTTAACGTTGGGCAACCTTTATTATTATATTACGTGAAGAAAACGAAAAAAATGAGAAAACGTAAAAAAAAGGACGAAAACGTAAAAAAGCGACGAAAAGGTAAAAAAAAGGACGAAAACGTAAAAAAAAAGGACAAAGACAAAAAAAAATCGACGAAAACTTAAAAAAAGGGACAAAACCGAAAAAACGGAAGAAAACAAAAAAAAGACGAAAAATGGACGAAAACGTAAAAAAGCGAACGAAAACGTAAAAAAACAGACGAAAACGTAAAAAAAAGGGACAAAAATACAAAACGTAAAAAGGACGGAAACGTAAAAAAATGGACGAAAACGAAAAAAAACGGACGAAAAAAAAAATGAACGAAAACGTAAAAAAACGAAAGAAAACGTAAAAAAACAACGAAAACGTAAAAAAAGGGACAAAAACGTAAAAAAAATAGAACGAAAACGTAAAAAAAATGGCGAAAACGTAAAAAAAGGGACACAAACGAAAAAAATAGAACGAAAACGTAAAAAAACGAACGAAAACGTAAAAAAAAGGACGAAAACGTAAAAAAAGGACGGAAACGTAAAAAAGCGGACGAAAACGGAAAAAAACGTAAAAAAACGGACGAAAACGTAAAAAAGGGACGAAAACGTAAAAAAAAAAGGGACGAAAATGTAAAAAAGCGGCTGAAAACGTAAAAAAAGCGGACGAAAACGTAATAAAAAGGACAAAAACGAAAAAAATCGAACGAAAACGTAAAAAAATGGACGAAAACGTAAAAAAATAGACGAAAACGTAAAAAAGAACTACCGGTGCAAATACAGTTAACCCAGAGGACTAACAGTGTTAACATTTTCTATCTCGTCAGGGGATAACGGAGAAATGATTTGCGCCGTTTGTCCTTATTTTAACGGAGGGATGTATATAGGTTAACTTTTACTAACGGAGGGATGTATATGTTGCAACTTTTCGAAATGGATGTATGGTGCGAAATGAGGTAAACCACAGGGATGTATTTTGGAGTTTACTCTAAATAAATAAATAAAAATTTCATCTCCTTCACTTCACTTCACTACACACCTACACACACACAAACACTTCAATCAACACATACACAACATATTTAAATCAAAATTAAAAATGGGAAAAAAAAAGGTTCCAACATGTTGGTCCACGTAGTTTAAGCAAATGACGATACCTTGCTACTAATAACAAGATTAATAACAACATCACCCAAAACCACAATAACACCATTTGTACTTTTCAACGTTTATAAATCTTATTAGAAATTAATCAAAGATTTACAAGGAATAGCTTGCAGCACAGTATTCTGGTTGATGACAAATGAATATCTCCTATTAGAACAACAAGAGGCAGCTAGCTTTGCTTTATATGTTCCTAAGAGAAGGATTCCTGTTAACTATAATATTAAGTATTATTTTATGTGTTTGTTTAAGATCCTTGCTTATCCCGGTTACAATCTTAGTTTAAATAGAAGATGAAATATTGTGGATGCACATGGGTATAGTAGTTTGCCAACTTGCACTAGATAGCACGTGCCTATTATGCTAGGTTAAGCGTACTTTTGGTTTACCAGCGCTGAAAACTTTTTGTACCAAAAATCTTACTTTTCTCGTCTTTTGATGAGTCCTTATGCTTATCTTGTAACACCCCGCCTTATGGACCACAATATTGTCCGCTTTGCCCGTAGGCTCGCGACTTTGCTTTTGTGGGCCTCATGTGAAGACTTCCCGGCAGGTCACCCAAGCTAGTACTACTCTCACACGAGCATGCTTAACCGTGTGGGCGATTAACCGTTAGACCACAAAACGCGTTGTTTTCGTATATGACCATAATCCGTTGTTGGGAATTCTGCTGAGTAAGAATTCTGCTGAGGAATACTGCTGACGGAATCTGCTGAAGAGCTGGATTCTGCTGAAGAAATGATTCTGCGGAAGTAGTAAAACCGCGTAGTTTGTTTCTGCGGATATAGATATTCCGCGTATTTTGTTATTAGTTAGGATATGCATGAGTTTTATTGGGAAATTATAATGCATATCTTCTTTTAGTTTTTAGAATATACGTTTCTTGTGAAACGGTTTAGGGTTTCTTGTCTATAAAAGGAATACATTATTATGTATCATGTACGTGTTTTTTTTTTTTGAAAAAAACAAGTTTTAGTTTTAATCAAAGATCCATAGAGGATCAAGTGTTCTTAGTAATCTGTGTTCTTACTTGTGTTTGATTTCCGCTTTAGAATACAAGTAATAGAGACTTTCTATTAGTGTGTTTGTGATTACATAGACATTACTAACGATCCACGAGCGCTCAAAGATCTATCAAGGTCTAGGGTTTAACATCCGTGTTTACGTCTTCTCTAATCACGTAACGGGTTTACTCCCTTATTGGTCAAACTAAGTCAAAGGTCTCTTTGCGTAAACGCATCCTTTACCGTTACGGGATATGCTTTACAATGATGCAAAGCACTTAGCTTGTTTGCATTAAAATGATTATTGATTACGTTGAGTTGTGAAAATTCACGAATTATGAGATTATGAATACTCGACTTTGAGTTACTTGAGATTATAAGTAACCTTTGATTTTCTCATTCAACACACAACCCATAATCATCTTTGTCAATTATTGTCTTTTTTAATGACAAAATGATTAAGACATAATCAATCCTTTTATTAATCTCCATACCAAACTAATCTTCCAACCATTTAAAATTCATCCAAAATCTTATCCCCAACATTCTCTTAATATTCCTTGTACTTTCATGTACTTCTTGTCCCCTACATTCCCACACCATATCTTCCAAACATTCTCTTTACTACATTCCAATCCAACCACTTAGATTTCACCACCTCGTCATCTTCTTCATCTCACCATTCATTTCAAATTCAAATAAACCTTCCTCACAAACCACCTCACTTCTCACTCTCTAACATTCAAATTTCAAATTTGAATCCTAAGCTAAAGGCTCCCCATCTTGTCACTTTCACATCATTCTTACATCCAAACAACTCACTCCTTCTCATTTCAAGCACATGGGCAATTCAAAATTTGAATCCAAAGGATAGGCTCCCCATATTATCAACATCACCTCACTCTTACACACATACAACTCACTCCCTCACATACAACCTCCCTCACTCTCTCCCTCTCCTCACATTTCAAATTTGAATCTCTCACATAAGCTCCCCATCACATCCATTTCACATCACATACAACTCACATCTTCAATTCATCACATGGCTAATAATCTCAACCTTATCTCTTCTCCCCTCAAACTTCAAATTCAAATTTGAATTTCGAACCAAGGCTCCCTTCCATCACATCAAGCAAACTCACTCAAACTCATCTCAACCCTTCATCTTACCCTCTTCTCCAAGCCAAGCATATTCCTTATACCTTTGGCATATTCTCTTCTCTCTTAACCATGCTTACTCATCTAACTCAACCATGGTTCCTTCTAACCCAACCTCACTCTCTCACTTCCCTCTCACACATTTGAATTTCAAATTCAAATCTTCCCTCTCTCTATCTCATCCAACATCCACACTTCCTTTCCAAGCAAAGGAATATTCCATGGCATATTCTTTCTCTCTTATCTATGCCATGTGAGGAATGCCTAGTATACCCCTATCCAATTGTCCCTTCTATCTTTCTCTCTTTGATAAATGGTTTTCACTTAAACACTTTACAAAATGATTTTTCATGAATTGGATATTTGAGTTGGTTGACCTTGAGGATGAATAATGTTAAGGTCAAAGTGTGAAGTACAATTGGGGGTTTAGCAAGGTCGGGTAGTTAAAAGCCAAAACCCGATGAAAAATCTTTACAGACGCCTGGCGCGTCGCTGACGCTCCGACACGCCAGCAGCGCGCCAATCTCGGTAAAGTTTTTCACAACTTTGGTTTTGGCCTATAAATACCCCCACCTTGGCTCTTGTATTCCTCACCCCTTGCCATTATTCTTTCTCTCTAATTTCTTTTCTCTCGATCCTCTAATTCTATCTTCTGTTCTTTAATCTTTCACATAACATCTTTGAAAAAACACATCTCTTGCAAGGGAAGAATCACAAGAACCTAATCCACTCTTTTGATTATGTCGAGGGTCTATCTATGCCCTTTTTATTAGAATCGAGTCTCTAGGTTAGGTTAGGGCTTGATTGAACAATCAAACATTCTATCATTAGATTTAGTTGTAAGGGAAGTCTAGAGTCGAGGTGACCAAGCCTAGATCATTGGGGATCTAGTTGGGGTTTGGTACTTCCAGTGGGAAGTCTTTGTGGTCTTTGTGGTTCAGTCGAATCGCGAGATTCTTTTAGGTGGTTTTCGAGGGCGGAATACCGATGGGAGTAGCTCTTCTTAGTGAGCACCGATCTTTGTGCATATCGGTGGAGTGAAGTTGTAACGGTTTGTAGTCCACCGAAAGGATTATACTTAGTAAATAGTATAGTGTCGTGGATTCGCAACTGGACTTACGGATGGTATAAACCCCCCATCCCGAACCAGTATATATCGTGGTATCTTTCTACTTGCTTTATATATTTTGGTTGTGATTGTGGTTGTTGTGTTTATTGTACAACCACTCATTGATCTTTGAGACTTAAAGTCTTTAAACTTCTAAAAAGCCGAAAAGACCGTATTCACCCCCCCCCCCCTTGCGGTTCTACACAAGTGATCACCTTCATTCCTCTACTAGTGCAAGAGAAGAACACATTGTATCAATAAGATACTAAGTGTTTTAGTAGTAGTATAGTGCACTTGTAACATTTGTTACATACTTGTTGTATCTTGATATACATCAGGTTGTCTAGAGTCTTGTTTAGTTAGCTTGTGTGGATCATTGTGGTCGTGGAGATCTCGTGTTGATAGTGTGTAGATTGTGAAGAGAGTGTGTAGATTGAGTGGATCGAGTGAAGATCGTGAGGATCTTGTAGATTTTGTGGATTGTGAGGATCAAGTAGATCGTGAGTGAGATTGGTACTATCTAGATTAGTACTCGACATTTAGCTTAGTGTCGGAAATAGTGATAATCGACGTTGTACGGTTTTCTCCGCATGAAGGGAGTTTGTTGACATAGTGCTTAGAACTCTCGAGTTGTGTACTCGAGGAGTGGAGTAGGGCGAAGAGGAGCTTCGTTACCGAACCACTATAAATCTCTTGTCTCGGTTTGATCTTTCCATCTTTTATCTTTTATCTTGCAATTTATATTTTGGTAGTTGTAGTTTATTTAGCATAATGTTCATATTGTGATTGATTGATCTCACAAAAGTTCGAATCTAAATTTTTCATAAGTAAAAGTTATAAATCAAGTCTAAAAACGGTAAAACTATTCAACCCCCCCCCCCCTCTAGTTTTCCACACCCTGGTATTTAATCCAATCTTGGTTGCTACTAAAAGTAATCATTTTTCATAACCAGCATAACCACTCTTCATAGTTAGTGAGAACTTATACTCAAACTTTTCACAAGAACCTCTGAAACATAAATTTCAGGATGAAAACATTTACTCAGGACGCTATGTCCTAGTGAACTTTGTTAGGATTTGATACACTGTAAGGTAGTTAAACCTTTTGAACTTTGTGTATATGATATATTGAATGAATATGATTAAGTATGCGGAATCTACTTAATCACACTTAGAAGGTTATTATGGTTATGGAAACGGAACAGTTGTGTTTGTTATATGACAAAGAACAACGAAAGCTTATCACCAAACGATTCAATATTATTATGATAATAATACGAGTGATCTTGAGTTATCACTAGGGTTACAACCTTGAATCTTATGTTTCTATATCTTGTGATATTGTTTTTGTTCTATGTTCTTGAGAGATATGTATTTTGCACTATATGTTTAACACACTATTTCGAACACACTTATATCTCTAGACTAAGATCTTCTTTTATAGTCCAAGAAGATCTTTACAATGATGTTAAGTCTTGTCAAACTTTATCGAGCTACTTGATAGCTAATGTATGTCAGTAACTAAGATACAACATGTATCTAAGTATACAACTTGTTCTAAGAATATAAGATAAAGACTGAGCACATGGGGTAAGATATTATCTACCGTGTATATTTGACTTTCAGTCAACCAGACTTAATATCTTCAGCAAGCAGACTTAATTCTGTTAGTCACCAGAATTAACACTTGACTTAACCACCAGACTTAACTTCAACGGCCAGACTTAACCAGCAGATAACCAGCAGACTTAACTTTGGAACTCACCAGACTTAACTCTACTGCTACCAGACTTAATCACTTGAGAGATTTTCCCAATACTTAAACTTCAGAATATTTAATTCCCAACAATCCTCCCCTAAACATGTGAATCCATTTCAACATGTTTTCTAAATTAAATGAGGAATTGTGAAGATCTTTCAAACACTTCATAGTCAGACCTTTGGACTGAACTTTCTTCTATTCTGAAAGATTAATATCTATCTCAGTAACTCATCTGCTTTCTGATCTTTGACTTCAACAATATCAATACACATCTTCAGGCTTCAAACATTGACCTAAAAGATGGTGCAATTTCCTTGGATGGAGGAATTATAAGAGGCAATGGTGTTGTGTATCTTGAATGCTTGTTTCAACAAGTGAAATCATCTATCAGCATGCCTTTGCAAGTGATGAACAAACGTAGTGAACTGAAACTGAAAGCTCTCTTCCTTTGACCTAGATAGAACTTTCTCCTTTGGAATGCTTCATCCCTTCTAAATATATAAAATACTCCAGAATCAGCTCTATTCCTTTCTTCTTCAACTTCCATGTCATCATCTTGTATGCTCTTGTCTTTTCCTCCCTTTCATTGGTTAATCTACCTTGGGCTTTATTTCCTCCCCTGAGATGTTTCCTCCCCTGAGATGCAAATAACATTTCCTCCCCTGGTTGGAAGATCTCTCACAATGTATCTTTCCCCATCATCTGAGCTATCAATTAGAACTTGTTATCAGACAATGTTGTACATGAAGCCATCAATTTCTTAAGAGTTTAATTTGTTGCCCTCATCACTTCTAGGTGTGTTAACTCCTATGAGAGGTAATTCATGGGGCAATAACTCATAATCCATCAGTTGATGGTTGTCTGAGTCATTTTTATTCCGAAAATCCTTTTAAGAAAATTTTTGACTTTTAGCAGTATGCATATGATTTTATTATGAAAAATCATAGTGCTTTCAACCATTTTGAAGGGATTAAGTGTATAACAGACACTTAATCAAGATTTCGGTTTAATGCAACCTCTGGTTATGTGAGAACCAATGTTTTTCAGTTATAAATAACTGCCTGTGTAAAGAAAAACCTATTCAAAAGGCTTTCTTGACAGGGTTTCCAGCTCATAGCAATTGTTGCCTCTAACACAAGTGTTAGATTCACTTTTACTAGCTGTTCTTTTTATCAGATGTCCTTAGACTTGCTCATTATACTTAAAAGTATAAAATGATAGAAAGTGAGTTGTATCAGTTACTCTCTGATCAACTAAGTCATCAATTCAATGTGAAATGTATGATAACAAGGTTTCAAGAAAGTAGTTTTAAAGAATTAATGAACTTAGGTATAAACCATTATTAAGAATTCCCAAACTCAGTCCATCATAAACCTGTTATGTAAGCAACTGATATACCATTCTGCTGCTTCCATTTCAATTGAAATTTCCTTTGTGTTCAATTGATCATACCTGAAATAGTTAGTCTAAAACCAAAAGAACAATATACAAAGTACTTGTCTTATATTAGAATAAACATATGACTAACTGTATGAAATAACAAAATTTTAAAGTAATAGCTAGTACAAATTTACAAAGACAACAGCACAAACAAAAATTTAACTACCAGACTTAATTGAGTAATCACCAGAATTAACTGAGTAATCACCAGAATTAACCACACTGGTAAACAAAAACACATAGATTGAAAAATTTAAGTATTAAGCATTCCAATACTTGCTACCAAGTACTGAAACCTTCCAACATCAAAAGCTTTTGTTAGCAGATCTGCAAAATTATGTTCTGAAGCAATTTTCATTACTTGAATTAACTTTTTCTCATTGCAATCTCTAATAAAATGATGTCTAATTTCAATGTGTTTTGTTTTAGAATGTTGTACCGGATTTTTAATAATGCAAATTGTACTACTATTATCAATATGAATGACAGTGTTCATAAAATTGTACCCATAGTCAAGAAGTTGGTTTTGAAGCCACAAGACTTGAGCACAGCAACTTGCAGCAGCTACATATTCAGCTTTAGTTGTTGAATTAGCCACAATTGTTTGCTTCTTACACTGCCATGAGATAAGTCTACACCCAAGGAATTGACATCCTCCAGTTGTTGACTTTCTGTCCAAGCTAGCACCAGCATAATCACTATCCGAAAATGCTACCAAGTCAAAGGGTGATTCCCTTGAATACCATGGACCCAACTTAGGTTGACCCTTGAGATATCTAAAAATCCTCTTGACTGCTGTTAAATGAGAAACTTTTGGAGTTACTTGAAATCTTGCACAAGCACAAACAGAGAACATGATGTTAGGTCTTGATGATGTGAGATACATCAAAGATCCTATCATAGATCCGTATGTGTGTACATCCACATTTTCTCCATCTAAATCTTTTGGAAGTTGTTTCTCAAAATCCATTGGTGTGCTTGCCATTTTTGAATTTGCAAAGTTGAACTTTCTAACTATCTCAGCAACATATTTATCTTGACTAATAAATATGCCTTCATATGACTGTTTAACTTGCAAACCCAAAAAGAATGTAAGTTCCCCCATGGAACTCATCTGAAACTTATCATGCATAAGCTTCTCAAACTCCAAACACATCTCCTTCCTTGTAGATCCAAAGATAATGTCATCCACATACACCTGCACTAACAGAAGATCCTTCTTGTGCTGTTTGATGAAAAGTGTCTGATCAATCTTTCCTCTTTGAAATCCATTCTCTTTTAAATAGGAAGCCAGTGTTTCATACCAAGCTCTAGGTGCCTGATGAAGGCCATAAAGAGCTTTTACAACTCTGTACACTTTGTCTGGATGGTCAGGATCAATGAACCCTGGAGGTTGTGAAACATACACCTCTTCTTCAATTGTGCCATATAAAAATGAACTCTTGACATCCATTTGGTAAACTGTGAAGCCTAAAATTGAAGCATAAGCTAAGAAAAGCCTAATTGCCTCAAGTCTTGCTACTGGAGAAAAAACTTCATCATAGTCTATACCTTCTTGTTGTGTGTACCCTTGGGCTACTAATCTAGCCTTATTCCTAATCACTATTCCCCTTTCATCCCTTTTATTCTTGAAAACCCATCTAGTGCCAATTACCTTTGCATCCTTAGGTAAATCAACTAGCACCCATACCTTCTGAATCTTGAACTGAAGAAGCTCCTCTTGCATAGCTTCTACCCAGCTTGAATCATCTAAGGCTTTCAGAATGTTCTTTGGTTCAGCTTGTGAGAGAAAACATACAAACAAGCAAGAGTTTGAAAACTCATGCTGTTTTGAAGCATATAGGGCATCAAGAAGCCCTTGTTGGTCTGAAGACATTAGTTGTTGCCTTGTCTTCACCCCTGATTGTACATCTCCTATCACATTTTCTAGGGAGTGGACTTTGTGAATTCTGGTGTGTGGTGTAAGTGGAACATGATAGTTTGGTGGGAGATTGTTCAAATCCACCTCATCGTCTGTTAATTCTGCTTCCTTTGTTAATTCTGCTTCTTCAGTTAAGTCTGTTTCAGCAGCATTATCAACAGCAGAACTATTTTCTTGTTCCTTTGCTCCATCTTCTTTGCTTTTAACTTCAACATCTTCTTTAGCTTTACCAGAAGAAGATTCACCAATTGTTGAAGTTGATTCCACACTTGTACTTGACCATATTGGCATCCACACATAATCTTGATTTGTCTCCTTTTCTAACCTTGCCTCATCTGTTGCTTGTGAACCTGAAAAATCATTAGTTTCTGCAACAACAGGCACATAATTCATTGATTTGGTTAGTGTTTCAAGATCAAATAGCCATTTTGGTCCTTGACCTTCTACATTGGATTTATTCTCCAAAAACTCCACATGTAGGTTTTCCTCTATAATCCTAGTTCTTGTGTTGTATACTCTAAATGCTTTGCTATTAAGAGAATATCCAACAAAGAATCCTTCATCTGCTTTACCATCGAATTTTCCTAAATGGTCTAAGGTATTGAGAATTGTCACATGACATCCAAAAGGTCTAAGAAATCCTATTGCAGGAGTTCTACCTCTAAAAAGTTCATATGATGTCTTATTGTGAGGCTGTACAACTAAAACTCTATTTTGAACATAGCAAGCAGTGTTGACTGCTTCAACCCAAAAAGTTATAGGTAGCTTAGAATCAGCTAACATAGTTCTAGCAGCTTCAATTAGTGTTCTATTCTTTCTCTCAACAACACCATTCTGTTGTGGAGTTCTAGCAACACTAAATTCTCTCCTAATACCTTTTTCTTTGCAGAAATCATCCATAACTCTATTCTTAAACTCTGTCCCATTATCACATCTAATGACTTTCACTTTCTTGTCTACTTGGTTTTCTATCTGTGTAATGAATGTCTTAAGGATGCTAGGTGTCTCATCCTTAGTAGCTAAAAAGAAAACCCATGTAAATCTGCTATAGTCATCAGTTATAACAAGACAATATCTCTTATGCATTATAAGTGGCTTTGTGTTAAAAATCTTGGGCTTACAAGTGGCTTTGTGTTGTTTGCCTTTAAGACAAGCAATGCATGTTTGATCATTTTCAAATCTTTTGTGAGGTAAACCTCTTACCAAACCATTCTTAACAATTTTATTTATGGTTTTGAAATTAATATGACCAAGCCTTCTATGCCATTTCATTGATTCATCCAATGTGGCCTTTGCAACAAGACAAGTTAAATCCTTTTTAGGAACAATGTTCTTCATGTCAACACTGTACATATTGCCCTTTCTAGGAATTTTAAGAAGTACTTGACTTTCATCAGGCATCTTAAAATCAGGAGAAAGTACAAGACATTCAGTCTCACAGAAAAGAACTTTGTTCTTTTTGTCACACATTTGTGAGACACTAAAAAGATTATAATTTAGCTCTTGTACATAGTACACATCTTCAAAATCTAAATTTCCAGTTTTAATGGTACCTTTACCGGAAATTTTGCCACCAACATCTCCTCCAAAGGTAACATAGCCACCATCTAATGTTTGAAAATCAGAAAGATAGGACTTGTTGCCTGTCATGTGCCTTGAACATCCACTATCTGAGTATCCTTGATCCTCTTGTTGTTCAATTGAATGTTCCTGCACATAAATGAGAAGTATTAGTTTCCTTTGGGGACCCAAGCCATTACTGACTTGGATCTGCCTCTTGCATCAATGTAATTTAATATTTTTAGAACAGTTAATGCAACATTGGATTTAAGAATCCAACATGCTGAGGCCTTAACAGCATTGGCCCTCTTTGCCCAAGCAACAAACTTAACTACTTGCCTACCAGAATTAACTGTTGGCTTAGCAGAATTAACTGCTGGCTTTGTAGTTGTCCCCTTTTGTTTCCAAACTTGTTTTTGGACCACTGCTTTTGTTTGAATGGGCCTTTGAACAGTCTTTGGTTCATGTTTGAAAGATGTTTTTGCACCCTTAGCTGTTGATTTTGGGTAAACAGTCATATATGGTCTAGCAGAATTAACTTTATTGAAGCCAGACTTAACAGAGACTGTTTTGGGTTTTGTTCTATTAACATTAGAACTAGAGTGAAAGTGAGATTTAGGTGTTTGCCTTTTGTAGTTCACTCTATTGTTTTCATACCCAGATACCCAATGGTTGCAGAAAGCTGCAAGATGATCAAAACTACCACATGTGTAACAAGCTTTATTATAAAAGGAAAAGTCATCACCTAATTGGTTAGACTTGAGGTCATTCCAATTTCTTTGGTTACCTCTGGGCTTGCTAGTGGATCTATATTGTTCACATTATTTAACTGGTTGCCTAACATGTTTAATGTTTGTTCTAGGCCTATCAGTATCCTTTTTTACCACTTTAGGAACCTTTGTTCCTGCTTTCTTAACTTTTTCAGGTTTAGACATAACCTGTTCATCTTCATCACTATCAGTTGTACTATCCTCAATAACTATAACATCTCCTTTCTTAATGTTAGCCTTAAAAGTAATGTTATACTCGGGAATTGTATAGTTATTAAGTTCAAGGGCTAGTCTTGCAAATAGGTCATAGATTAGTTTGTAAACTAGTATAAATACCCTCCTAGTTGAGACTAGGAGGGTTGGGATGTTCATGTAATAAGGAGGTGTGTGTGGTTTCTCCTTTCTCTCTCTAGAAAACACACACACCTCCGCCCCATTCTTTAAGCTAATATCACCATGTTTAACCTTTATTTCGAGCATCCCCGTCCCCCTGATTATGTGTTTCTTGTTTATTTTGATCGCTACAATTGGCATCAGAGCTAACCAGGGGCGAATCGTGGGGTTTTGAGGTGAAAAAGTGATTTTTGGGCGTGGTACTGTTCATCAGCTTCATTTGATCGAACGAGCATCTTTAGTCGAAGCAACTTGATCGAACGACCAACATTGATCGAACGAGGTTTGTCATCGAAGGAGCATTCATCGAACGAGACAAGGGTAGTCGAGCTAGACTTACTCTTCCAAATTGATCGAACGAACTAAATAGTCGAAAGACTAGATAGTCGAACGACTAGATAGTCGAACGACCAAATAGTCGAACGACTTAGTCGAACGTGTTGATCGAACGAGTTAGTCGAACGAGTTAGTCGAACAGGTTGATCGAACTAGGTTGATCGAACGAAGACTAGGTTGATCGAACGAGGTAGGTTGGTCGAACGAGCAGATTAGTTGAATGAGCTGATTAGTCGAACGAGTTTAAGCTGATCAAACCAAGTGACTAGTCGAACGAACCTAGTTTAGTCGAATGAGTATGCCAAAAAAAAAAAAAAAGTTTTTTGGCGGGAAAAGTTGAGTAAAATTTAATTTCGAGGAGAGACTAAACGGTCCATTTTTACGCTAAATTCAAATTATGGTGTGACGATGAAAATTTTGGCCCAAAATTCAAATTTTTAGGTCAAAATTTGGGTTTTTTCGGCAAAATTTGGCATAAAAATTTCTTAAACTCAAATTTTCCTAGCATGTTTAGAATTGAAAATAAGGCATATTTCATTCTCGCACCACACCAAAATCAAAAATGATATTACTGGTATACATCCTCAAATCCTACCACGTATAGCCAAAAAGATCCTGATCAAGATCAAAATTCACAATCAAATGACAATGGCTAATTATTGATTGTTATCAACTGTGACTACAAGGATGATGATTCGTTATTACTTATTTGAAGTTGAAGTGGAATATCTCGGGTACGTGTACTTAGTATCTTGAAGATATCGGGGTTGGTTGGATGCATGATTCTTCGAGATCCTTGTTTGAGCAATCATGGGAAAAGTGATTAAGTCTTGGGTTATCTAGTTTTCTTAGGTCAAGGGGTGGATGGACAAAGACCTAGTTAACTATCACTTAAAGGAGATACGTTGTAGTACTCAGTGTCACACAAAGATGTGGATAATTCAAGAGAGGTTCATATACAGTTAAGGAAGGATGGATGGGTATATGAAACGACCTATGCTTTAAGGAGTTACGTTGTAGTGCTCAGTATAGGTTCTTAGTCACACTATCATACAAGTTTAAGTCACAAGTTTGGGTTATTTTACTTCAGTCTCAAATTCGTCATAGTAGGTTTTCTCCATTAGTAGTCACTACATGAAGCCGTTGTTTTTGATACAGGGGGTTGATAAAGAGTTAGACAATTTCATATGGTATTATTAGTAGATTGGGTATATCGACATCTTTTCACGGGCTGATATGATTCCTGATATAGGGCTTCCAGTTTGTCTTTCACGTACGCTTCAGTATGCTGATTCCGATAAATCGTAACCAGCAGGGGAGAGAAATGTACGGGCTGATCTCTCATGGGAATAATAACTGGAATGCATTTGTTGAGATGAAGATGTTGATACTCTATTCCCCCGAACCGCAGGGCACTTATGGCACTTATAAGTATGGTTGTCAGTTTGGGGGAGAGCACTAATTAGGGGAGAGCACTCAGGGCACCCAGAATGAAACCCTAATTAGACTTGCTCACATTGTTCTTCTGCAAGTAAAGAAATGAATGTCGAGAAGACTCTGCAAGCTGAACGAAGTAATGAAGTTTGAAGACCATTCTCTGCGCTTATGGTTTATATTTTACTTGTAGGGAACATTGTAAGCAATTCCAGTATAACATCACTTTGGGGAGAGATTGTTAGCCTTAAAAGTAATGTTATACTCGGGAATTGTATAGTTATTAAGTTCAAGGGCTAGTCTTGCCAATAGGTCATAGATTAGTTTGTAAACTAGTATAAATACCCTCCTAGTTGAGACTAGGAGGGTTGGGATGTTCATGTAATAAGGAGGTGTGTGTGGTTTCTCCTTTCTCTCTCTAGAAAACACACACACCTCCGCCCCATTCTTTAAGCTAATATCACCATGTTTAACCTTTATTTCGAGCATCCCCGTCCCCCTGATTATGTGTTTCTTGTTTATTTTGATCGCTACACTTAACAAAGGACACCTTGTCCTTAGGAAGTGAAGTTTTATTTAAACTCTCACTTACTTTTTCTATCTTAGGACCCTCAGTTGACTTAGAACCATATTCCATAATTGGTTCTTGAAACTCAGCAAAACCTGTGTATGCTAGGTCAATACCTGGAGGTGAAGGAACACCTCTGTATGGTGGAGGAACAGATTTGTATCCTAAACCAGACTTAGCCTTATTGATTACTTGAGCTTCCCAAATCTTATTAACTCCATCTGAGGCATGAGCTAAAGCATCTATTGTTATCTTAACATTTTCATTGTTATTTAGGGCTTTAGCTAATGATGCTCTTTCTGAACAAATTATTTCAGCTGGAAAATCTATTTTTCTTTGGAGAGCATTCATGTCATCAGCAAACTTAGACTCATTTTCTTGAAAATGTACAAGTTGTTTTTCAACAACAGATATACCTCTTTTATGATTACCTAAGTTGGCTAATGCATCATATAATTGTTCTAGCTGATCATCAAATCTCTTTTTAAGATCTTCATAAGCTTTAAGAGCAGAGCATGATTCAGTACATTTAATTATGGAATTTACCTCTGAATCAGAAAAGGCCATTAGAGCAGTCTCAGTGGCCACCAGTGCAGCATTTGTTGGTGCTTCATCTTCATCAGCCATGAAGCTCCAATCATAGTTAAAACCATTGATGCGTGGTTTTGCAACCTTACAACAGGTTTTACCTCTCGAGGGATCTCAAGAGGCTTACAACCCCACCAAGCAGTGTACCTGACCGATGTAGTATAGTGTAGTGGTAAGTACGGGGGATTGATCGTTCTCCACAGGGAATAGTGTTCGTTAGGTATGAAAAATTACTATAATAGGTCTAAGGGTGAGAGAAGATTCTTTTTGTGTTTTTATATTTTTATGAAAGCAAGTAAAATCTCGGGTTTGAAAGAGTGGGCGGAATTAGTTGCTAGTCAACTAACCCAAATTACTACGAATGCAAATAAAATAAAATAACAAAAATGAAAATGTTGGTGAAAACTTATGTGGAGGGAAATGTGTTTACTTAGATTTCCTTACTCCCTAACTATCTTTTACCGGTTGATTAGTGTGTATTAGTTGCGTGGATGACGGGTGTATTCCTTAATACCAGTCGTGGGGTGGCGTACGTACTTCCCCAACTCTACAAGCTCCTACTTCACTCCTATGTCGAGCCGGCTAGGAAGCTCCTAACATGGGATCACTAGAATTCGCTTGTGCATTAAATACAACCATAAAAACCTTTAGTACGCATTGGTTCATGTTTCTTAAGACGTTCAAGCAAGTTACCGAATAGGAAGTTAGCCAGTTTTCTTAAGCCTAACATAGATAAACAATCATCCAATACAACTAATAACACACTAATAACCAATAATCAATAGCTAGGTTTCATTAGATCTAAGCAAACACAAGATAAATCTAGCCTAGCATGTTAAACAAAAGACAAGAACAAGATAGAATCAAACAACACATAGACATATTGAATGATTAATTGATAACTTATTATCAATGTAACATGGAAGATCTCAAGGCAAAAAGCCTTGAAAGAGCTGCCAAATTCGTCCTAGGGTTTTCACACACAAAGTTCCCCAATAAGTTCCACCCCAATGACAAAGAATTGCAAAACTATATATAGATTTTTAGATCTGACGGCGTCACGTTATGGAGTGTGACGCCGTCACCTCGCCGCTTTTAGGGTTCCCGGATGACCTTCTTGACGCCGTCCCTCTTTAGCTCTCCAAAATCCGTTCTGGCCTATCAAGGCTTGACGCCCTCAGACTATGAACGTGACGCCGTCCCTCTTTAAATTATAACGTGACGACCTTGATCAAATTAAAGGGTGACGCCGTCAGAATTCCCATGCAATTTTCACTGGCTTATCATGAGTAAATTTCACATCCACCACTTTTGCCAAGCCATGACGCCGTCCAGGCATAATCCTGACGCCGTCAAAGGTAACTTCCAGCATAATTTTGAGACTTTGTCGTTTTCTTCACTTTTATGCTCCAAAAACGTTCAAAATGCCTCCTTTTCCAGATTTCTCCTCACAAGTACCTAAAATGACAAAAGGAACGATTTAGGGCAATATTTGATCAAATAAATACGATTTAGGGCTTAAATGACCCCTTAAAAGCGGTACACTTTTCGCTTCATCAACCATCTATGGCTAGCATAGCCCTAGGTTACTCCACTGTGACTTCCTTCTTCTTCTCTTGCCTATACCAAGTGCTTTTATTATCCTGCTTCCTTGGGTTTCTACATTCTTTAGCAAAGTGTCCTAACCTGTGACAGTTGTAACACTCTACTTTCTTCTTATCAAACCCAACAGTTTCATTACCATCAATGGTAATCTGCTTACCAGTTCTCTGCCAGAACTTCTTAGCCCTCATGCTAAGTAAAGCAACCTGCCATTTGATGTCCATCTCTTCCAAATCATTATCATCCAGCTGATCAAGATCTTCATGAGTTAAAGGAGAACCACTAGATTGACTAGACATGAATACATAAAATGCCGGATCTCCAAGTCCAGCAACATTCTTTTGTGAACTAGTAGAAGGACCACCATAGGGAGCAGTAGAAACACCTACTTCTTCATCTACCTCATCTGACTTGCTAGTACTAGGAGATGACAAAAGTGCCACATTCCCAGAACTAGTACTATAGATTCCAGACTTCTTTAGACTTTGTTCAACAATTTTGAAGTTGTTGAACAAATCATTGAGCTTCATGGTTTTAATGTCTGGTTTGTTCATCCAGACAACCACATAAGTATGGACCTCATCAGGTAGACTTCTCAAAAACTTCATGTTGAGATCTTCCTTGGCTATCTCAACACCCAACACAGCTAACTGACTGACAAGCTTATGTAATCTTGAGAACAGCTTGTCAAGTGATTCATTGCTATTTGAACTAACGTTTTCAAATTGTTGTTTTAGCAATGTTTTCTGTGTTTTCTTGGTAGTTTCATTACCACCAAACCATGCACAAATCTCTTCAAAAAGAGTTTTTGCATTTGGATACTTGCTAAAAGATAGCATTTGTTCACCAGGAATGGTCATAAGCAATAAGTTCCTTGCCTTTTGATCATTCCTCTTCTGTATCTTTTCATCATTGTTAGATGGTCCAGTATTCCTTCTCCTTTCAGTTTTGCCTTCAAGAATAATATATGTATAACCTAGTGTGAATGAATCACCATACAGAATAATATCCCAACGAGCATAATCTTGAACCATGAAATATTGCTCAATTCTCAACCTCCATAACTCAAACTCATTTTGTTTGATCATGGGCAACTTTGCAGCAACATTTGTAGCAGTATCTTGTGCATCCATTTCTTAAGCTTCTTCTTCTAAATCAATAATATCAGCCTTGCTCTGATACCACTTGTTCGGATTTGATACACTGTAAGGTGGTTAAACCTTTTGAACTTTGTGTATATGATATATTGAATGAATATGATTAAGTATGCGGAATCTACTTAATCACACTTAGAAGGTTATTATGGTTATGAAAATGGAACAGTTGTGTTTGTTATATGACAAAGAACAATGAAAGCTTATCACCAAATGATTCAATATTATTATGATAATAATACGAGTGATCTTGAGTTATCACTAGGGTTACAACCTTGAATCTTATGTTTCTATATCTTGTGATATTGTTTTTGTTCTATGTTCTTGAGAGATATGTATTTTGCACTATATGTTTAACACACTATTTCGAACATACTTATATCTCTAGACTAAGATCTTCTTTTATAGTCCAAGAAGATCTTTACAATGATGTTAAGTCTTGTCAAACTTTATCGAGCTACTTGATAGCTAATGTATGTCAGTAACTAAGATACAACATGTATCTAAGTATACAACTTGTTCTAAGAATATAAGATAAAGACTGAGCAAATGGGGTAAGATATTATCTACCGTGTATATTTGACTTTCAGTCAACCAGACTTAATATCTTCAGCAAGCAGACTTAATTCTGTTAGTCACCAGAATTAACACTTGACTTAACCACCAGACTTAACTTCAATGACCAGACTTAACCAGCAGATAACCAGCAGACTTAACTTTGGAACTCACCAGACTTAACTCTATTGCTACCAGACTTAATCACTTGAGAGATTTTCCCGATACTTAAACTTCAGAATATTTAATTCCCAACAATTTTATTCCCGAATGAAGGGACTTGCAAGAAAGTAGTACTAAGAAGAGGGTGGTTAAAAAAGCTTGAAAGGAGGCAGATGAAGCTTCATTTTGCACAAGATCATCATGTAGTACCCGATCTTGTAGAATGAATCGATCAATGGATTTCGAAAAATATCAAGAAGGGAAATCTATGCAAAGACCACCACTTTTTGAAACCGATTGTTTTATCTATTGGAAAACAAGATTCGAAACGTGTGTGAAATCAAAAGATATTGATCTTTGGCATGTTATTACCGAGGGTGACTTTCAACCGATTGAAAAGAAACCGGAAACGAAAAGGGATGAAATAGTTCCTTATAATAAACAAAGTGATAATCTTAAAAGAAAACTAGCCAAAAATAATGAGGCTAAAATGATGATTTACAATGCTTTGCCGAAAAAGGAATTTGAAAGAATTTTTATGTGTAATACGGAAAAATAAATTTGGAAAACTTTGTTAGTCTTTCATCAAGGTAATAGTCAAGTCAAAGAAAACATGATTGATCTTCTTGTGCAACAATATGAACAATTTTCTATTTCGGAAGATATTATTACTAGTCTTAAAGCTCTTGATGAAGGTTACTCTAGCAAGAATTATGTTAGGAAGTTTCTTAGGGCGCTACATCCTAAATGGAGAGCAAAGGTCACCGCCATTGAAGAGTCGAAAAACTTGGCGATATTATCACTTGATGAACTTATAGGAAACTTGAAAGTTCATGAAATGATAATCAAGAAAGACTCCGATATAGTTAAAGGTAAAGGAGAGAAAGTAAGGTCTCTAGCGTTGAAGGCCAAGAAGTAGAGATGGCAAAAAAACCCGTACCCGACGGGGAAACCCGAAACCCGAACTAATTGGGGCAGGGCGGGGCATGCTAATCAGGTTACGGGGCGGGTTTGGGGATTAAACGGGGATTTTAATCGGGTTTGGGGCGGGGAGCAGGGAATCCTCGCCCCGCCCCGCCCCGCCCCACCCGATTAATATATACACATATACAAATATATCTATACTTATATAGTATTTTGTTAGTATTTACGTAATAAAAAAAATTACTCTAATATTGTTAGTTTTTTTATATATGTAAGAATGCAAAATTGTGATTATATAAACTGGTTTAGCATCATACTTTTAAGTTTTAATTTTTGATGGTATAATTTATCATTATTTATGTATAATACTATCGTTGAAAACTTAATAAGGATTGTTTATAATTGATTATTAATAGGTTCGTTATTGTTAATGGTTTAAAAATAACAATAAATGTGAAATGGTGCGGCTTTTTTCGAGAATTGCACCCAAAGAGGACATCCCGATAAAATCCCCGATTAAAACGAGGCGAGTTTGGGGGACCATCATGCCCCAACGGGGCGCCCCGATTAGATTCCCGATGGGGATCGGGGCGGGTTTGGGGAGAACTCTGGTAATCGGGTTTGGGGATAGGGATGGCCGCCCCGCCCCAAACCCGCCCCGTTGCCGTCCCCACCAAGAAGGAGTCTAGTGATGAGGAGAGTTCGGCTTTCGATAGTGAAGACGAAGAGTACGTGTTAGCGGTTAGAGATTTTAAGAAGTTCTTTAGGAGAAGAGGTAGATTTGTAAGACAACCTAGAGATGAAATGAAGTCACTCCAAAAGAATCGGGATGACAAGAAAGGCAAAAGCGATAGGAAATGCTTTATATGCGGAAATCCAAATCATCTCATCGGAGAATGTCCTAAACCACCGAGAACCAAGAACCAAAGAGAATTTGTAGGAGGTTCTTGGAGCGATAGCGGTGAAGAAGAAGAGGAAAAGCCCAACGAAGAAACATGTCTCATGGCTCACACTCCAAATGTGGTACATTCCGATTTCTCTTATTATAGTGATGATAATTCTTGGATAGATGATAACATACTATATGATGAATATAATAAATTATGTGAAGTAAGTTCTAAAATCATAACTAGAAACAAGATACTAAAAACAACTTTGCATAAATTCAAAACAGAAATTTTAGAACTAAAAGACCAAGTCAAGAAGCTTGAGAAAAACAAAGAAGTAGACATTGGATGTAAGTCATGTATATTTCTTCGAGTTGAGAATGAAAAACTCAAGGAAAATGCTCTTAAAATCACTAAGTTTGAGAAAGGAACAAAAGCACTTAATGATATGTTAGAAAACATTAGGTATAGCGAACATGCCAGAGCGGGCTTAGGTTTTGACCCAAATGAAGCATCAACAAGTGAAACTAAACAAGTAAAATTTGTGAAATCTGGAAATTCTGAAGCAACAGTGGACGACACCACTAAAGGAGGGAACGACACCACTAAATTAAGTGGTACCGTGGTACCGTCTGCTGAGAAAGTCAGAACAACTTCGATTCTGAAAAATAGCTTAAGTCCTAAACCAAGTCACTTAGTAATTAATAATGTTAAGATACCAATTGCTAGTAAAAATGAAGTTAAACGCTTCTACAAATCTTTGTCAAACCCCGAACTTGGTTTTGTAAAACCGGAACCTAGATCAAAAACTCCTCAACCCAAGAGAACAAATATTCCTAAACCTCGGTCAAGAACACCTCAACTGAGAAGTAACTTTAGACGGCAAATTTATCCAAGTAACTATCCCGTAACTTGGAATAACTTTCAACAACGAAGTTATTTGCCATGGGAAATTTTTCCTCCGTTCCAACATCCAAACCAAATGCAACAAATGCATGGGATATGTTATAGTGATCCCACGGGATGCGTTATAGCCCGAGTAAACAAGAAAAAGTTATAGAAATCCTTCGGGATAAATTAAATTGCCTTCATCGGCAGGGGTTGCCTACTTCTTTGGCAAATATAATTCCCCTCAAAAATGTTATAATGAGATGGATCCAATGTTAGAAAGATAAATTACGTGTAGGAAAGGAGAAAAAGTAAAGCATATGACTTGAGAACAAACGAATGAGAGGTATAAAAGGTAAAAGTAAAAGCTCGTAATAGAAGTTGTAGTGTTACGTCGGAGGTGGGTAAGTTGGATGGTTTACGATCTCTTTATTTAAACGAATTGGGACGCCTTTTCAATTAAATAAAGACGTTGTAAATCGCCGAACCATGAGTTTATATTTCTTTGCTTACATTGATTGGGATGCCTCTCTATGTAAAGGAAGAAGTATAAATGAGTGGGCTTACGTGTTCCCGACATGACATGAGTAGGGTTAAGGGAGTAGAAAATGGAAACTAAAACTTATTAGACGTTATAAGGACTAAGGAAGGTGGGATAAGAATTAGGAAGTGACTTTTAATTAAGACTTGATAAGAAACCGATGATTTAGGTGTCTAGAGTATAAGTTAAAGGATTTAAAAGTTTAAATTAACGTTATAGTATGCCTTACGGCATGATTTAAGGTGAGTAATGACCATGTTGGTCGCTATACTATGATAACAATCTCATGTGAGTTGTAAAAGTATTGATCGAGATATGATTATGTGAAGTTAAAATATTGAATTTTATCAAGTAAATAATGGCCTTTGACGGGATTTAATAAAAAGGCTAAGGAAAGTGGGGTGTTATAATAGAAATGTTAAAGAAGTAATAGAATGACTATGATAAATGTGAAGGTAAATGTTAATATTTGACTTATGTCAAGTCAAAACAATGTGATTGTCTTAAGTGACGTGTAGTCCTTGATTGAAACCTTCGAATAAAATGAGTGAGAATATGGTGTTATAGTAATAGAATTGATTAAATTGATGAATGGCCTAGATCAATTATGTCTCGGATGACATGAATTCCTCTACAAGAGTCGTGTTGTTACAGAAATATATGTAGATAATAGACGGATTAAGAGCATTGATGGTGTTATAGTATCCTTGGATTTGTGAGATCACCTAAATCGTTGCAACTAAATTGAACGATTATCGAAAGTGCTAGAATGGAATGAGGGATGCTATGTGACTAAGTTATGATTAGAAATAAATAAGGGATTTCGGGGACAAAATATAAATAAAGGGGATAGAATTGTTACACCCGAATCCCGTTTTTAAATGGGTGGGACCCTAGATGAACCTTACCGGGTTTAAATGTGTTGACTAGGAACGTTTAGTATATGTGTTTAAGTGTAGAAAGTAGATCAGACATGTTATAGCTCTAATACGGCATATTGGAGATTATGAATACGACGTATTATGGATTTGGACGAATAAGAGTAAGTCTGGTATAGTATGGATATGACGTATCCATGGGGATGGATACGGCGTATCGGTCTTGGTTAGAACAAACTCGTTATAGCCTGGATACGGCGTATCTAGGATAGCCAATACGGCGTATCGACTAAGTCGGCCAAATAAAATGACTAAAATACCCTTTTTGATGAGTCACCTACTTAGCTTATTAACCACACTTCTGTACATTTCCACACACATCTCCTGTGTGCTTTTGGTGGTACGAAATAAGAGAGGAAGAGGGGAAAGAAGGAGAAGCTTATAGAGGTTTTGTGATGGATTGAAGATGGTAATTCAATAGAATGATCCTTAGCATGATTATGACAAGTAAGTAACAGTTAATTAGTGTTTAATTACGAAATTAGAAATTAGGGTTCATGAACCCTAATTCGGGAAATTGGGTAAAATGGTGTTTTAAGCTAATTAAAGGTTATGATAATTATGGAAAGGGTTTTATATGGTTTTCAAGTTAATGATTCCATTGGTAGGTTGTCATATGATCAACATATGATTCTATGACGAATGGAAATGTTAAAAGATGAGCTAATGGTTACATAAACCATGATTATAGTATATTTGTTATAGTAGTTGAATTATATGTTCATGTTCATGATTATTATGGATTAGGATGCTAATAAGGAAGATGATGATGATTATGGATGTTTGGTAACTTAGCTTGGAGGCTAAGGTAAGTATCTACGGTTATTATATGTTAATATGAAATTTGCATATTATGTGATATTGAAGGAAGGTGCTAGGAATGGTTATAGTTGCTTAGGAATATTTGGATTAAGGAGACTTGATTAATGGAATGGTTAAGTGTTAGCTATGGATCAGAAGGACCAAGGAATGTGCTTATGATTCTATGTGCTATATGTGTGTTATAGTATTGTGTTATAGATATTAATGCATCTTTAATGTTCATATTGCATATGTGTGGATTAAGTATTATCATGTACTAACCTAGCTACTTACTAAGCGTTATCGCTTACCATTATAGTTAACAATGTTTTGTAGGTTTTCGTGGAGATGCTATGGTAAGTACATGGACTAAGGCTTAAGGTTTGGAAGTGTGCAATGGAAGAGTGTTGGATTATGTTAGAGCTTAGTATTAGATACCGAGCTCGAATCAAGGTTGTTTATTCTACTCACTTAAAATTAGATTTAGGCCATAAGAGTATTTCTTAAAGAAAGTAGACTCAATTCCCTTTAAATTGATAGGTGGCGCGACTCCTACAGACTTATGGTTAATTAGTTATAAATTTTTGAACTTTGCAAAAAATTTGGACTGTGCAGACCAAGGAACCATTTTCCAAAGGGCAAGGAACACTTCAAAGGGTTCCGTGAGATCTGTGGTCCACTATGAAAAAAATGTCACAGAATGAAAAAAAATGTATTTTCGCATAGCGAGAATGTGTAGGACTTACTAGATTTAATAGTGAACATATAATACACATATTTTAATATCATTTTTACTTATGTGACTTATCTAAACATTTACGGAGATGATTTTTCTAACAAATTTGTAGTTATCCCAAACACTCCTTTCAAAACCATATTTCTTTGTAATTTTGCTCTAAGTACATAATACGACACTTACAAATTCTATTAAGAAACATTTTCATTTATTTTCAAGGAAACCTTCAATCTTGTATACGAATGTATATTTAACAACAAAACTTTTAAGTATAATTAGCGAAACACTTTTCATATTATATTCCACTTCATTGTTAATTTGATACATGGATCGTACTCCATTTTAAAAACCAATTGTTTTGAAAATAAGAGCCACGAGGCTCTGATACCAATTGTGAAAACGTAGAGGGGGGGGGGGGTGAATACGTTACCGTTTAAAAACTTTAAATATTTTGTATAAAATATCCAATCAAGCTTGCCATAATATGAAAAGTGCCAATTATAGTCTATGACTAATATAAAGCATATAGTAAAACAAGTTGTCACACAAGTATAAACATCGAGCCACAACACAAACAATAGTATGGTGCAAGTATAAAAGTATAGCAATAAGTAAAGGAAATTGCAAACCAGACACGATGATTTATAGTGGTTCGGTCACGGAGCTCCTCTCCGCCCTACTCCACTCCCCGAGTACCCAACTCGAGAGTTACTTCACTAAATCAACAATCTCCCTTCTTGGAGGAGAAACCCTTACAAACGTCGCTTACACTTTTTTCGGTACAAAGCTAAATATCGAGTTCTAATTCGAGGTAGAACCAACCTGACGTCGCCTATACAATATTTCCGACACTAAGTTAGATGTCGAGTCCTTCTTCGGGTACAACCAAACCCATTATGTTTTATGGCCCAACATAACAAACCTTGTGTTTTATGGCACAAACACATAAACCATCTAATCTAGTTTGGTGAATATATTGTGATGATAAAGTGATGTTTACAATGATGATCCATGACACAAATGTCTAATGGATATGAATGACTAATCTAAATAAACTTCCATCGATAGGAAGCCTTCAATGGATGAAGACCACAAGTTCCCTAAGCTTGTTGTGATAGATCTTCATATATGTATGCTTGTTGTGGATGATGACTCAAGATCTCTGAGCTTGCTTCACAGGATCATTTTGGGAGTATGCTTACAACAAAATGAAAGTTAGAAGCATTATGATCATGATAATGAGGGTGATTAATGTATGTTACTACTGATCTAAATGTATGAAAATATAGTAAAGAGAATGTGTGTTCAAGTGGTTAAGAAATGAGTGAACAATGGGCTGCTATTTATAGCCAACAAGCTCAGCAATCCACGGATCACACGGAACCAAAAAATTGGTTCCGTCCTTGTTATTTTTTGGTTTCGCGGGTGACTGACACAATATCTATAAAATCTTGTTTAAATCTTTCCAAAATCTTTCACAATCTTTCCAAGATATCTTTTGTCAAATCTTTCCAAAATTTTTATCAAATCTTTCCAAAATATCTTTTGTGATCTTTAGAGATTTAGATGACACTATGCATGAGGTAATAAAAGAGTGTTTTCCTTTTTATGAAAAATACATTTAAACAAATGTATATACTTACTTAAAAAGGTAAGTTACTTGTATATGAGAAAATGTAAGTAACCTTTTGTAAAATAAAATATCTAGTTGAGTGCTTGTCAAAATAAAATGTATTTTGTCAAGTTTAAGTAAACTTTAGTACTTGTGTGAATATTATAATTAGTTTACTTGTACAAACAAAAGTATATATTTGTTAGACATTTTACAAAAGATGTATTTGTATAAAATACTTGCGAATGCAAAATGTAAAATGAGGTTCAAAATATAATGGTTAACCTATTAAAATACTTAATGACTCTAAACATAATTTAAATAATTTAAATGATTTGTTAAGGGGTTTGATCATAATGCCACATAACAAACATGTACGAACCTGTGTTGTAGCATACAAGGACTTGAGATGTCGAGAGGTGTTGAATGTATGTTGAGGCAAAATATGATTACGAGTAACTTGTACATTTTACGTTATGTATCAAGTTACATGTTTGTCATCAATCAAAACAAACGAGACTGTATAGATTAAATATCATAATATTTGCACTAACATAAACCTTTAACAAGCTAAAGAAAGTCGATCAAGTTTAACTAGAACTCTAAAGGTGTTCAACTGGGATCAACAAGTGGTATCAGAGCTTGTGATCTAGAAGCTGTGATAAAAAAGAATTTGTCTGAATACACAAGATCTTGCTAGAAGACATGGATCAAGATTCTGCACACATGGTGGCTGCATCCAAGGTTCCTATGCTCAAACCTGGTGAGTTTGAGATATGGAGAATGAGGATTGAGCAATATATCCAAATGATAGACTATTCACTATAGGCAGTCATAGAGACTGATAACACCTTTCCAAAAACAACAAGAACTGCAGAAGGTGTTGTGACAGTGGTGCTGATGACGCTCGAATTATACATATTTTATATAGCGTTATTTGTTAGTTTCTTAATAGATTCTATGGACTTTTGATACTTAATTACATGAAAATACATTTCAGGTCCAATCGACAAAGAACTTCAAGAACCAAGATAAAGTGTAAACATCTAAGCCAAATTAATGCTAGAGCAAAGAATTGCCTGATAAAGTGAGAAGCACACCGACCTTTCTATCAAAGTACGCCGGTTATGGAGGCGTAATAAGTCTTATACAATCTGAGTCAGCATCATAAAGTATGGCGATCTCAAGAATAAAGTGTGCCAGTCTTCAGTTCAATTAATGACCCTTTGGCGCCAAGAAAGCTATTGAAGCCCGCCGGTGTTGCTAACTATGTTCGTTGGTATCGCAAGTGAAGCCCGCCGATCTTACCTCAAGTGCGGCATACTTCAGAATATGATCAGTCACAGTTAGCCTATAAATAGAGACTCAATCCGTCTCAATCAAAACAAATCTCATCCCAACTATTACAAAAGCTCTACTAACTCTTTACCATTCGAATTACATCAATTGGAGTGATCAAGTGAAGCTAAAGTTCCAAATACGTTGAAGTACTATCTTGGTATTGTTATAGTGATCGCTAGTGACGGTAGCTCAATCATTGTAACTAATTCAGGAAGTATGTCTCTCATTGCAAACGAATCAATCACTGTAAGCATGATTACTAAAGCTATGTTAAGTTAAACTCCTTATGGTTGCTTGGATATGTTAATATAATAAAGTGATTGGTTGTGATATGATCTCATTTGATTTCTTGTTTATGTTGAAACCTTGCTATGTTCTAAACTCTTTATCCATTGTTTATCACTTTTGATTATACTTGTCAATTGCAAAAGGTCGAAAGAACTAATTGGTATTATATAATTTTCAAAATATGTCCATGTATCTTTATCAATTGGTTGGAGAAATCCGCTCTTGTTAAGTTATAAACAACAAAGTTTCCGGCATTGCAATTAGTTCTTGAGCTTGTTACCCACTCGTTCAAGTGCTAGTAAACATAAGTCTTGAATCAACTTGCTAATCCGTGAAAACGTTATTTTGACGAAAACAACTAATCATTGGTTGAACTTACTCCATCATTGAGATCATCATCATTAATCATTCACCGAGTTATAATAACTATCCAAGTAATCATATTTGTCCCATATTTGAATCTCATTTAGTTTTTGCATAATTATCCAAAACGGTTTCTAAATCATCTTAAGTAGTTAATTGATACATAGAGCAATCTCAGTCCATGTGGAACGACCTGGTCTTACCAAAACTCTTTACTATAAACGAGGGTTATACTTTTACCCATGTGTTTTGAACGAAGAGAAATAGGTAGAACTAGTTATATAAATTTAAAGCTTTCGATACACATCAGGTGCCTATTACATCTGCTGAAGACAAGGCTCAGAGAAGACTTGAGGTAAAAGCTAGAAGTACTTTAATGATGGGCATTCCCAATTAAAATCAATTAAAGTTTAACTCTATAAAAGATGCTAAGTCGTTGCTGGAAGCTGTAGAGAAGAGATTTGGTGGGAATGATGGTACAAGAAAGACAAAGAAGAATCTCTTAAAGCAGCAATATGAAAACTTCTCTGCTCCAAGCTCAGAGATGTTTGATCAAACTGTTGACAGGCTTCAAAAGCTTGTGAGTCAGTTGGAGCTTTTGGGTGAAAAGCTTTTATGTAAAACCCGAAATTCCGGTTTCACATTTTAATGACTAATTTGATTTTTAACCTAAGTTTATGTTATGATTAGTAAATAACTAAAACTTTATATTTTGTATTATGTACATATTATTATTAATAAACCTAAGTAAATTAACTAAATAAAATTTGTAACATTCCTAACCTAAGTTATGAAAAAATAAATACAAATCAAATCCTTTCCTAATCCAAGTCCAAAATTTGGCCCCCCTCCTCTACATTTAACGTTTTATTTTTTTTATATACAAGAAGATAAGAATTTGTAAACACAATGTATATCCTAATTTTACAAAATATTTGGTGTGTTATTTGTTTCCTAAAGCATACACACGGTTTCTCCTAAATCCTTATAAACCGTATAAAATTATTCTCCCTACTGCCTCTCTACTATTATATGATTCAAAGAAATAAATCAGAAACCTTAAACCTCTGAAACCTGCTACTAATCGACCAAAGATAATCAAGAAGAAGAAAATCCTTGGTGTGTGTCTTGTGTGGTGTTTTCTTTGCTTGTAATCGTCCCTAAGGTAAAGCAATTAACTCCTATCGTTTTTATATATTGTATGATATGTCATGCTAATTTAATTTGATCTAAAGACCTGTTGGAGCGTGTTAAAAATCTGTACACACATATATGTTTTGCACAACCTAAAATCTGGATGCAAACCCTAGCTACTTAATGTGGGTCGTATATATTTAATGCCTGGGCTAGGGCTTGGAGTTGTGTGATTTTATGTGAGATTTGTGCCGCGTTATTTTGTGTTGAGTGTGCGTAACATGTGTGTCATCATGAAGGGCTATAAAACATGTGTGATTTTATGTGATTTAAAGCTATAAAAGGTGTGGGTGAATCGGATCTAAAAAGGGTTTAGATTAGGGTTGAATCTGTCCCACTTGTATGCTGTCCAGATTCTGGGTCGTGTTGCAAGGGTCATAAGTTAATGATACAAACGTGTTTTTGCAAGATTTTTGGGGCTAAAACTAAATTCAGGATGTTTGCTATCTGGATATCAAATTTCATAATTTTTGGAGGTTTAGAAAGTGGTATTTTGATTTTTATTAGATAAAGTGTCAAAACGGTGAATCTGAGTCTGAAAATTAGTCGATGTTTTTTATTTTTCATTTATAAACTATAAAGAATTAAGCCATGGGATTCTGCAGGAAGTGACTTCTATATGTGTAGTAATTTCATAACTTTTTTTGGATTTTTCCAAAGTGTTTTGATATGCCTTTTAAATGCATACTTTCTGGGTGCATCACCAGGTCATGTTTTTTAGTAGTCTGTCTTTGTGGATTTTTAATACATGGTTATACCGTCTGATAAAATCTGGAAAAATTCTAGAAAATACTTATGATATATATGTATCACTAGGTAAAATTATAGAATTAAATGAGCTTGTTTGTAGTGTTTTAAAAATCATAAGAATCGTACCTGATTTATATATGAATCCTGAATCATTAATTAAAACACTTATGAACCAAATATTGGTGTATTTGGAACCTAAATAAGATAAATACCTAAACTTTGATTAATTATGAATTCTACCTAAAAGTCCCATAAATAGAATAAAAACCTAAGTGTGTTAACATGAATTTCAATAGACATTTAAAATCAATAATGAGCTAATAAGTATCATATGAACCCTAATCCGTTTAGATTCGTTGTACAAGACGTGACGTTGTTTTCCTTGTGATCACTTTTCCGTTTGCTTTCATTTCATTTGCTAAGGTACGGATATTCTACCCTTTCTCAGTAAGGGTTTCACATTGACTCTTCGATCCTTGACTTTATTTCATTCGTTATGATATTCGTTGGTGATTTCCGCTTGATATGATTTCTTATGATATGATATTTAGTTCTATGTCATTGGATATGGCATTCATTCATGTTGTTATACTGTTTGGGACACCATAATTAATTCATTATGATGTAATAGCTTTGTTTATTCTGTTACCCGAGCTAACTAGTCATGGAGGTACCATGGCCATGTCATTGAGGCACCAATGGCAGGACACTATCTATGGCGGTGTGATTGGTCCACGACGTTCCCTTGTGATATGTATATTATTATTGAGCTCGTGCACTTATTTGCCATTTTGGTACGCCAATATATTTGTTTGAGTACAGGTGTATGGTGGTGTATATAACTTTGTTTTGCAGAGAGCGTATGGATGCATCCTAGGTTTGAATTGTGATATGATTATGTTATGGCTTTGTAGTGAATGGTGGTGTGTGCCATACACCCCATGTCACTTTTGGGAGGTCATGTCTCCATTTGTTATGTTATGATATGATTGTGTGATTAAGCAGGTAGCAAGCTTTGTGAGCTCCTGGATAATTTCTTATGATTCGTTGCCTTCATTACCTTTCACTTAATTTATTATTCATTTGATTCTCATGACTTGAGACATCTTGTTCAGCAGATTCATTTTGATTTCATTTCATATACTTATTTATATTCAGTTCATTATTCGTTTATATATGTTCACTGTGCTTTTTAAGCTCAGCCGCATTTTCTTTCCTCTGCGGCAGGTATTCAAGCGGGATGCTGGGATTTGAGTGATGAGAGTAGGCGCTTTTAGAGGACCAACACAACTTTAGTTTCCCTATCTTTTGGAATTAGTTTATGACTTATGTCTTGGTTATTTTATTTCATTCTAGAGTTGGATTTGATTTGTATTTCTTTGGAAGTCTTTTTGTTTCATGACTTGTATTTATTTATTTAAGTCTTCCGCTTGCGTTTATTATGTTCTGATTGACACCATAATGTGACATTTTGACCCTTGTCGGGTTGGGGTGTTACATTTTAAGGAGTTTGTCACCTGAATGGAACACACATGTTGTTGTGTGGAGGAATAAAGTTGATTTGGATACAATGAGCATAGATGATCTCTACAACAATCTTAAGGTGTATGAAGCAGAAGTTAAAGGGATGTCTAGCTCAAGTTCAAGCACATAGAACATGGCTTTTGTGTCCTCTTCAAATAACAATACTAGCAGCATTGATGGAGGAGTTAATACTGCTCATGGAGTTTCTACTGCTAGTACTCAAGTTAATGCTGCTAATTCTACAAACATTGATAACTTGAGTGATGCTATTATTTGTGCATTCCTGGCTAGTCAACTAAATAGTCCTCAACTTGTACATGAGGACTTGCAACAAATTCATCCAGATGACATTGAAGAGATGGATTTGAGATGGCAGATGGCTATGTTGACTATGAGGGCAAGAAGGTTCTTGAAGAATACAGAAAGGAAGCTCACTGTCAATAGCAATGAGAGCATTGGTTTTGATAAGTCCAAAGTGGAGTGCTACAACTGCCACAGGAAGGGACATTTTGCTAGAGAGTGCAGAGCTCCAAGAAATCAAGACAACATGAACAAGGAAAGCTCAAGAAGGAGTGTGCCTGTGGAAACATCTAACTCCATAGCTTTGGTGTCATGTGATGGTCTTGGTGGTTATGACTGGAGTGATCAGGCAGAGGAAGGACCTAATTATGCACTCATGGCTTTCTCATCTTCAAGTTCTGACTCGGAGGTATCTAATGATTCTGTTTGTTCAAAATCTTGCTTAGAAACTGTTGAATCTCTTAAATCTCAAAATGATAAACTATTTGAAGATTTAAATAAATCTAAGTTATGGGTTCTAGCTTATAAGACAGGTTTAGAGTCAATGGAAGAAAGACTTGAATTTTTTAAGAAGAATGAGTTTGATTATGTAGAAAAGATTAATGTCTTAAAAGGTGAAATTTATGTAGGGAAAGTAACTATTAGAGAGATTAGGAAAAAGCTTGAAACAGCTCAAAAATAAAAAGATGAAGTTCAAAAAGAAAAATATATCATTCAATTTAGAGTAGATAGATTTGAACATGCATCTGAAAGTGTAAACAAGCTCATAGAATGTCAAATTGTTGACAAGTGCAAGAAAGGTAGTGGTTTAGGCTATAATGAAGTTCCACCTCCCATAACAGGAAAATTCATGCCTCCAACACCTGATTTGTCTTTTATTGGTTTAGATGAGTTTGTTAATGAGCTTGTAGTTGAGAAAAATAGAGCTAAGTCTAGTGAGGAAAAGTCTAAGGTAGATAGGAAGAATGATGATGCACCAATTATTGAAGATTGGATGTCGGATGATGAGGATAAGGATGTAGCTCAACCTAAGATTGAAAAGAAAACAGTTAGGCCTAGTATTGCTAAGATAGAGTCTGCCAAATTTAAAACTGCTAGAAAAACTGTTAAAAATGTTGAGCAACCTAGGCAAAACACTCACAGTCATAGAGGTAATCAAAGAAACTGGAACAATTTGATGTCTCAAAGACTAGGAAGTAATTTTAAGATGTTTAATAAGGCCTGTTATGTGTGTGGAAGTTTTGGTCATTTGCAGGTTGATTGCTATTACCATCAAAAACAGTTTCAAAATCAAAGGATGGTAAAACCTGTATGGAACAATGCTCAAAGGGTGAATCATCAAAATTTTGCTAAAAAGACTTATCCCTTTGCAAAAGGAACATAGCTCCAAGAGCAGTACTAATGAAGTCTGGCTTATTATCAACTAATACTGCTAGACAAAACATTTCAAAACCAGCAGTATTGGTTAATACTGCTAGACAAGTTAATACTGCTCACACAAAAATAATAGTGAATGCTGCTAAATCAATGTCACATTTTTCTAAAACAGCACATTCAACTGTTAAGAGGCCCATTCAAAAGAATACAACATTTAATACTGCTAAGCCAAAAGCAGTAGTTAATACTGCTAGGCCAAAAGCAGTAATTAATGCTGTTAAGGGAAACAATGTTCATGATGTTAAGGCCTTGATGTGATCAAATAGGTAGTGTTCTTATGCATAATTTATCTCACAATTATTGTTCTTTTATTTTGTTTTATATAAGAAATGGTACTTAATTGTTTATTATTTCGCATCGTAGGTAAAAATGGAGCAATTGGTGAAAAGGCACAGAAATTGGCATGAATTGAAGTAAAGTAAAGAAAAGTGAAGCTTTAGACGTTGTTGCACTATTTTGATCATAACTCTTTCGTTCGAAGTCCGTTTTAGTTGATTCAAAAGGCCACGGAAAGAAGAAAAAGAATTCTATGTATTAAAAATATAAGTGCAAGAAATTCTAAAGTTGGCTCATGCATTTATTTGGTAAAAAATGCAGCTCGTGATTAGTTTTTAATTGGACTTGTAATAAATTGATACTCAAATATTTAACACATGGGCTCATTTTGATAACTAATGAAGGTTGGCTTCTTGGGCCACTTGGCTTGACGTGAAGAGGAATAAAAGGGTTTGATATTCCTTATATATTGGAGGGATATAATTAAAAAGGGGACACAACACCATACGTATATAATTGAAAGAAAGGGACGGACAGTGGGACAGGAGGAAGCAATTAGGAATAAAGGAAAAGAGCACTTTTACTTTCGTTGGTTGCTGTTGTGACGCACAGAACAGGAACGAACGACGAAGGTTCAATTTACTTTTTGGTTGGCACTTTGTGAACAAACACGGGATCACAAGTTTTATTCAGTTTGAACTTTTATTATTTTTAATATCTTGTTGAACCTTTGTTTAATTATTGTTATGTTTGTTCATGTTATTATGCTAGGCTAAATCTATAGTATTTGCTTAGAGTAGATGAACCCTAGATGATGGATAACATATTTTAGTAATTTGATTATTGGTTATATGGATGATTATTGAGTTTAATAAAGAACCATATGTGTTTGATTATGATTTTTATTGTTTCTTATCGTGAGTATTATATGCATATTATGATGACAATCCGTATGTGTATGATATTTATTCTTGATCATTTGAGCAATTAAATGATTAAGGCTTGAGACTAGACATGGTAATAGGGTTTGAAACGTTAATTAATCTAAATCGAACATGTGTGCATGATTGCAAGTAGTGACAACTATTGTTATCATTATATGTTTTTAACCATTAAACATATCCCATTAAATCTCATTAATCAGTTGAATAGGCTTAATGCATAACTAGAGGTGGTTGTCGCGAAGACATTCGGATTAACTTTCCAATAGTTGTAGGTTTAGACAAGTCGACGGAGGAGTCTTTTCTACATAAGAAATCACCATATAATATGATCATATCTTTTACTTAATCAAATTGTTATCCAAAGTCTAGGGGGAATCGAATCTAAGTGAATACATTTTCCATCAATTGTTTACAACTCAACTTTTGTCGCTTTTATTTGTTATTTAGTTTTAAATATCTTTTCAAGTAGCTTATACTTTATCTTATAAGCATCTCCCCTCCCTTTTAGTTTTTATTGTTAATTAGTTTAACTAGCATTCAAGATCTATAATTCGAATAATCATACCGTCTTGGGATACGACTCTCGGTTCTTACCATTGCTATACTAGCATACGACAGGTGCACTTGCCTACATGTGTATTAGTTTAACATTCTGGTAAAATCTAGATATAAATTATATAATTCGAAAAATAACACATCAGGCCTCAGCTTGTTGGGTTTGAAAACCAAAGATTAAAGTTTTAGACCATGTTTCCAAACAAGACAGTGCATCAATCACCCTGAAAAAGTTTGATTATGTTGATGCACAAGACAGATCCAAGTCAGTGATGGCTTGGGTCCCCAAAAGAAACTGATTTTCTTACCTAATGTGTAGGACAATCCACAAATGGATTTACAGGATAAAGGAGTGATTGATAGTGGATGCTCAAGGCACATGACAGGGAACATGTCCTATCTTACAGACTATGAAGAGATTGATGAAGGATATGTTGCTTTTGGAAGTAACCTCAAAGGAGGGAAAATCACAGAAAAAGGTACCATTAAAACTGGTAAACTAGATTTTGAGAATGTGTATTTTGTGAGAGAGTTAAATTTTAATCTCTTTAGTGTCTCACAAATGTGTGACAAGAAGAACAGTGCTCTTTTTAATGACACTGAATGTATTGTTTTATCTCCGAACTTTAAACTAATTGATGAAAGTCAAGTTTTGCTTAGAGTTCATAGAAAGAACAATATGTATAGTGTTAATTTAAAGAACATAGTTCCTAAAGGAGGTTTAACTTGCCTTTTTACAAAAGCCACATATGATGAATCTAAACTTTGGCATAGAAGGCTAGGTCACTTAAATTTTAAAACTTTGAATAAACTGGTTAAGGGAAATCTTGTAAGAGGTTTACCTTCCAAACTTTTTGAATATGATCAAACCTGTATTGCTTGTCAAAAGGGAAAGCAGCACAGAGCCTCTTGTAAGTCCAAAACAGAGAACTCAATCAGTCAGCCTTTACATATGTTGCATATGGATTTGTTTAGTCCAACATTTGTAAAAAGTATTATGAAGAAAATGTATTGCCTAGTTGCCACAGATGATTTCAGTAGGTTTACATGGGTTTTCTTTCTAGCTACTAAGGATGAGACTAGTTGCATTCTTAAGTCATTTATAACTAGGATAGAAAATCTAGTAGATCACAAGGTTAAGGTGATTAGATGTGACAATGGGACTGAGTTCAAGAATAGAGAGATGAATCAATTTTGTGAGATGAAGGGTATTTTGAGACAATATAGTATAGCTAGAACTCCTTAACAAAATGGTGTAGCTGAGAGGAGAAATAGGACACTAATTGAGGTTGCTAGGACTATGCTAGCTGATTCTAAGTTGCCAACTACTTTTTGGGCTGAAGCAGTTAGTACTGCTTGCTATGTGCAAAATAGAGTGTTAGTTGTTAAGCCTCATAACAAGACCCCATATGAACTTTTTCATGGTAGAACACCAACTTTAAGTTTTATGAGACCATTTGGGTGTCCTGTTACTATTCTCAATACCATAGATCACTTAAGCAAATTTGATGGTAAGGCTGATGAAGGTTTCTTAGTTGGATACTCTTTGAATAGTAAAGTCTTTAGAGTATTCAATAGTAGAACAAGGATAGTGGAAGAAAACTTGCATATTAGGTTTAGTGAGAGTACACCTAATGTTGTAGGTAGTGGACCAAATTGGCTATTTGATATTGATGCACTAACAAGAACAATGAATTATGAGCCAGTTGTTGTAGGTACATAGTCTAATGGTTTTGCATGTACAAAAGCACATAATGATGCAGGTCAAGCTAGAAAGGAGACAAAACCTGCAAAATATTACATTTTGCTACCATTATGGACTGTTGATCCACCATTTTCCCAAGATCCAAAGAGTTCTCACGAAGATGAAGTCAAACCTTCAAGTGATAATGAAGATTCAAGTGATGATGAAAAGAAGGTTAATGAAGATCCAAGAACAGAAAGTGAATGTGATGATCAAAAGAAGGAAGATAAAGTTAACAGCACTAATGATGTTAATACTGCTAGTGATGGAAACAACACTAACAGTGTTAATACTGTTAGTTCAACTGTTAATGTTGCTGGCATAAAAGTTAATGTTGTTGATCCAAACATCAGCATTGAACTTCCATTTGATCTAGAAATGCCTGCTTTGGAAGATATTGGCTCATTTGACTACTCAAGTGCTGATGAAGATGATGTTGCAGTGGCTGACATGAACAATTTGGATACAATAATTCAAATCAGTCCTACTCCAACTACAAGAATTCATAAGTATCATCCTCTTGATCAAGTTATTGGAGATGTGCAATCAGCTCCACAAACAAGAAAGATGTCAAAGAATTTGAAGGAACATGGGTTCTTTGTTAGAACTCTTAAACAAAGAACAAATCATCAAGACCTTCAAAACTGCTTGTTTGCTTGCTTTTTATCACAAGTAGAACCTAAAAAGGTAATTCAAGCATTGAATGATCCAAGTTGGATAGAGGCTATGCAGGAAGAGCTTCTACAGTTCAAGTTACAAGAAGTTTGGACTTTGGTGGAGTTACCAAATGAAAAAAGGGCTATAGGCACTAAATGGGTTTTCAGGAACAAAAAGGATGAAAGAGGAACTGTGATAAGAAATAAAGCAAGATTGGTAGCTCAAGGGTACACACAAGCAGAAGGGATTGAATATGATAAAGTCTTTGCCCCTGTTGCAAGAATTAAAGCAATTAGGCTATTTCTAGCTTATGCTACCTTTAAAGATTTTGTGGTGTATCAAATGGATGTCAAGAGTGCTTTTCTCTATGGGAAGATTGAAGAAGAGGTATATGTATGTCAACCACCAGGGTTTGAAGATCCAGACTTTCCTGATAGAGTATACAAGGTTGAAAAAGCATTGTATGGGCTACATCAAGCTCCTAGAGCATGGTATGAAACCTTGTCAACATATCTGTTGGACAATGGGTTTCATAGAGGAAAGATTGGCAAGGCTTTGTTCATCAAAAGGTACAAAGGTGATATTTTGCTGGTCCAAGTGTATGTGGATGATATTATCTTTGGTTCAACAAAGAAGGAGCTGTGCATTGCATTTGAGAAGTTGATGCATGTGAATTTTCAGATGAGTTCTATGGGAGAACTTACATTCTTATTGGGATTACAAGTTAAGCAGAAGAAGGATGGTATATTTATCAGTCAAGATAAATATGTTGCTGAAATTTTGAAAAAGTTTGGTTTTATAGAAGTCAAGACAGCAAGCACACCAATGGAAACTGGAAAGCCTCTGCTCAAGGATGAAGATGGTGAAGAAGTGGATGTTCATCTGTATAGATCAATGATTGGTTCATTGATGTATCTTTCATCTGCAAGACCTGATATTATGTTTGCAGTGTGTGCATGTGCTAGATACCAAGTCAATCCAAAAGTTTCATATCTTCATGTTGTGAAAGGATTTTTAGGTACTTAAAAGGTCAGCCAAAATTAGGCCTTTGGTATCCAAAAGATTCTCCTTTTGATTTGGTAGCATACACTGATAGTGATTATGCTGGAGCAAGCTTGAATTAGAAGTCTACAACATGAGGTTGTCAATTCCTTAGATGTAGATTGATATCATGGCAGTGCAAGAAATAGACTGTGGTTGCAAATTCCACAACATAAGCTAAATATGTGGCTGCTTCAAGTTGTTGTGGACAAGTGCTTTGGATTCAAAATCAATTACTTGATTATGGGTACAATTTTATGCATACCAAGATTTTTATTGATAATAACAGTACTATGTGCATAATTAAAAATCCTGTTTTTCATTCAAAAACAAAGCATATAGAGATCAGACATCATTTTATTAGAGATTGCAATGAAAAGAAATTGATTCAAATGGTTAAAATCCATACTGACAAGAATGTTGCAGATTTTCTTACAAAAGCTTTTGATGTAAGTAGATTTCAATATTTGATTGCTAGTATTGGAATATTAAATCTTTAAAATCTCTTATCTCTTTATGTTTTTGTAAAGTTTTGTATGAATTAGTACTGTTATTCATGTCTTTAAAAGTTTCTGCTGTTAAGTATAATTAGTACTGCTAGTTATACTTAAAGCTGCTGAGTTAATGCTGTTGGTTATACTTAATGCTGTTTGAGAAAACCAAGAAAACACAAAATAGAGAATATGTTTGTTTGGTTTTTGGACTAACATTTTGCAGGTAAAGCAAAGAAGAGTGTTAGAATTGATGCTTGGAATGAAAGTTGAGTTAATGCTGGTGACCCAAAGTTTACACTGCTAAGCATAAGTTAAAGCTGCTAGGCATAACTTACTGCTGCCAGGGTTACTACTGCTGGCTTGTGCAGGGGACTGTTTCATAAATACTTCGATTAAGGGCTTATATCAACCAATCAATCACTTAATCGATTTCATTCGTTCAAATACTCTCTAAACACAAACCCTAACTCAATTTTATCATCCAATCACAAAACCCAACAATCACCACAATGTCGTCACTAAAGTTTGCTGATTCTCACAACATGATTGCGTTTTTGTTAAAACCCACTGAAAGTGAAGGATTTGAACAGATAATTGATTTCTTGAATGCACACCCTATTAGGTATGCATTAACTGTTAATCCTACTATATATGTTTCCCACATTGAACAGTTTTGGTCTTCTGCTATGGCCAAAACAATCAATAAGGAAGTACAGATACATGCCCTAGTAGATGGCATGAAGATAATTATCACTGAAAGATCTGTTAGACGATCTCTTTGACTAGCAGATGAGGAAGGTGTTGAATGTCTTTCAAATTCTACTATTTTTGAAAATCTTGCATTGATGTGGTATGAAAAACCTTCTGAAAATCTGACTTTTTATAAAGCATTTTTCTCCCCACAATGGAAATTCTTAATTCATACTATCTTACAATGTTTAAGTCCTAAAACAACTTCATGGAATGAGTTTAGCAGCAATATGGCATCTGCCATTATCTGCTTAGCCACAAACCAAAAGTTTAATGTTTCTAAATTAATTTTTGATAGTATGGTTAAGAACTTGGATAATTTGTCTGGAAAATTTTATATATATCCAAGGTTTTTGCAAGTGTTTATGGACAAACAATTTACTGAGAAGGTAACTCATAAGACACAATATATTGCACCTTCTCATACTAAAAAGATTTTCAGTAATATGAAAAGAATTAGTAAAGGATTTTCTGGTATTGTAACACCTTTGTTTCAAACAATGGTGGTACAAGGCCAACAACAAATGGGTGAAGGTTCAGAAATCCCCACTGATACCCAACACACATCCATAATTTTACAACCATCCACATCACACCCTCAAAAGACCCAACAACTTAGGAAGCCAAAAAGAAAGGGCACTGAGATACCTTAGTCTGGTGCACCTACAACCATTGTAGCAGATGAGGCTGTCTGTAAGGAGAGGGATGATAGTTTGGTGAGGGTTGCCACTACTGCTTCTAGCTTAGATGCAGAGCAGGACAGTGGTAACAACAATAAGACCCAATCCAATGCAACATCTAATGAATCCAGTTCCCAAGGAGCTGATTCAGGTGATGGTCCCAGGCGCCAAGAAACCATGGGGGATGCAGATGCTCAAACTAGGTTTGAGACTGTGTCTAAACATTCCAATGATTCACCTCTCGGGAGAGGTAACGCACTCCGAAGTGATGAGGATAGCATTAAAATAAATGAATTGATGGAACTTTGTACCAACAAAGGAGGTTATTGACCTAAAGAATACCACCTCTTCTCAACAAACTAAAATTACAAGATTGAAGAAGAGGGTGAAGAAGCTTGAAGGTTAAAAGAGGTCAAAATCTCATGGGCTGAAAAGGTTGTTTAAGGTTGGTGCAACTGTTAGGGTGGACTCCTCTAGTGATGAAAGTTTGGGTGAGGATGCATCCAAACAGGGGAGGAATGTTGGTGATGTTGATGTTATGGATGAAGGGGTATTGGATACTGAAAAGGAGGTTATTGCTGAGGAAGTATTAAATGCTGGGAAAGATGATGTTGTTGAAGAAGTAAATGCTAAGGACAATTTTTTTGAAGAAGTGGTTGAAGTCATTAATACTGCTAAGATCATTGTTGATGTTGCTAAGGTTAGTACTGTTGATGTTGAAGTCAGTACTGCTAGTGAAAATGTTAATGTTGCTAGTGCTGCAACATCTGTTAGTGCTGCTACAACAAATGTTACAATTGCTGATGATCTGACTATGGCTCAAGCATTGGAAGCCTTAAAGAGCACAAGACTCAAGGAGAAAGGGGTTTGTGGAGATCGTTTAGAGCTCGAGATTGGTTAGATCTCATCTAGGGATAACAATAACAAACATTAACATGCACAACGGAATAATCAAAGAACAATGTTATTGTATAAGGTTTCTCGTCATCATCTTCTCTAACATACAATTACAAACTAATAGCCCCAATACTACTTGATCAAGTGTAGTACGGTTACTCAACAATAAAAGGAATCCTAAAACTCTTAAGGCTAAACAAAACTCTAACCCTAAGCGTTTTTCCCATACCCTACACCTAGGTTACACACACACACACTTTCTGGTGTTTACATCTTGACACAATTAAAACTAATAACCTGTATCTCTAAGAAGTTGTAATTAACAACTTCATGATCGTTTTGAGCTTCTAGGGATGACAATAATAATGAATGATATAAACATGATACGCAGCGGATAAACAAAACATCATTATTATTGATACAAGGTTCTTCGTCATCATCTCTAACAACTACTTACAAAACAAACAGCCCCAATACTACGTGATCAAGTGTAGTACGGTTACCTAATCTAACAGCGATTAAAGATCCTTGAGGCTTAAACCAAAACACAAACACTAGGCGTCTAACACAAGACCTACGCCTAAGTTTACATATACACCCCTTTCCTGGTGTTACATCTTGACACACACTTTAAAACAAACGCCCTTTAACCCTTTTTATATAATAGAGGATTAGGGTTTACAAAGGATATCTACTAATATAATAAAAGATCTTCTGTATTTGTGTAGTTTCATCCTTTGTCTTCTTAAGCCCTTCATCTTTCACATGTTTTGTCTTATCAACTTAATTATAATTCCCAACAATCTTCCCCTAGTTGATAATGACAAAACCAAATAAGCACGAAATTCCCCTGAAGTTGAAATATATGAAAGATATAGACTACCCCTTAATCCATGCTATATCACCAAGGCTCTACAAGTTGCAAATCTTCAATGTAAATATTATTCGCCTTTTTGTCATCATCAATTAGGGGACAAAAATAAGCAACCTTGATCTTCACAACCACAAACCACTATCATACATCCAATCCAGTCTTCCATTGTCTCGAATTACCCACCATTAAGAACACCAAAACGCTTACTATTTAAATAAACTCAAGACAAAAGAAACCTAAACCATCAGTAATAATACCAACTAGCAGTTGTAAAAACCTTCACCTCGATGTAGCATATAAATGGTTAATCATTTGAACATTAAGCTTCCTCTGAAACCCATATGTTAACCATTTAAAAGAACTTTTCGAATAACTCACCACCATAGCAACAAACACCATATAATGAATGATCACCAAATAGCTTACGAAAAATGACTACAAAAGCATTTGAAACCAAGCAGTAGTAGAATGAAGAATAGTCCTTTATCTTGAACCTAATTTAGAAAAGTATTCGAGAACAAGAAACATCAGGTCAACCAAAAACCAAAAATCCAAAATCAAACACCTTCATGTGTGTCATATAATAACGCTCAAAATCCAGCCGAGAACCAAACACCTTGTGTGTGTCAACCATTGTGTGTGTATCATCCAAACTCCATAATCATTCTCCATAAGCAACTAAGTCCATTGTACCATCAGTATTCGCGATGTATGGAAACTGAGCAGCTCATGCAATATTTGACTCCCTTGTCAAGCTTACACCAGTTAAAGAGTAATCAACATGCAACAATAATGAAGCACCAAAATCCTTAAAGTATTAAGCCCACTAATCACGTTGTTATCAAATCTTCTCCACCGTCCCATGATAGATCAATATTAGGAATATAAAGACCACCAACCCATTATTAAAGTAAATCAATAATAGCACTACTTCGTTTCTATTAAATAACCTAATAACCAATCATCAAGCAACACTATTCAAAGTAGTAGTACAAAGAATATGAAGCAGTACTAACTTCAATAATGAAAGCAGTACTAACAAATTCAAGCAGTACTAACCAATCGAAGGAGCAGTATTAATTTTTTGAAGCAGTATAAACCTTGACAAGTGGCAATACAAATCTTCTAATAAGCAGTACTAACCTGAGTAGCCAAATCACGAACAGTACACACAAACGATGCAGTAGTATTAAGTTGAATATATACGAGCAGTACAAACATGCTCATCAGTACTAAGTATCAGAACCAAAGTAGTACAAACCAAAGCTTCAAGGTTATTAACTGATAACCACAAGCAGTAATATCCCACAGTATAACCATCGTTTGCATGAACAATATCCAACCTCACATCATCAGTCGACTCTTAAACCAATAAAATTTCCATAGTCCCATTGATCCAAACCCTAGCGTTACCACAGCAGTTCAGACACATATTTGTATCCACAAGAAGTCAGGGTTTCGTTGACATAATCAAAACGAGCAATAATCAAAACGCCAAGGACTAAAGTAAGAACCAGAATCAAGTAGGTTTAGGGTTTCGTTTCATCTTTCTTTCATCAAAGTTGTTAAGTCTAGAGAGAGAAACTTAGGGTTTCGATTGTTTTCATTTTCTTGTACAACTGACGAGATCGATTATAATAAACACAATCATAGTGAAGAATACCTTTAAACAGAAGATTGTGATTGTCAACAATAGCAACACAACATAACCAGATCGATCAAACCCTAAAAACCCTTAAAAAATCGAAAAACTTATACTCTTCTGCAGCAGTTTTCAAAAATTTATACCTGACGATTAAGAGCTCAGATCGAAGATCCCTCTGGTTAAATTTTACCTTGATATATGAAGAATCTCCAGTAAAAATTTCAGCATGATCCAACGGTTAACGAAGGAGTTATCGTCCTTTAAAAACAGCTCTGCAGTGAGTTTCGAAAATTGAACCAAAATCGATTTTTCTTCTTCATTCTTCGACAAAACCTTGTACATCCCTAGATATCACGAGCCCCTTGGCTCTGATACCAATTGTGAAGTTATAATTAATAACTTCCTTGATCGTTTTGAGCTTCTAGGGATGACAATAATAATGAATGATATAAACATGATACGCAGCGGATAAACAAAACATCATTATTATTGATACAAGGTTCTTCGTCATCATCTCTAACAACTACTTACAAAACAAACAACCCCAATACTATGTGATCAAGTGTAGTACGGTTACCTAATCTAACAGGGATCAAAGATCCTTGAGGCTTAAACCAAAACACAAACACTATGCGTCTAACACAAGACCTACGCCTAGGTTTACACACACACACCTTTCCTGGTGTTACATCTTGACACACACTTTAAAACAAACGCCCTCTAACCCTCTTTATATAATAGAGGATTAGGGTTTACAAATGATATCTACTAATATAATTAAAGATCTTCTGTATTTGTGTAGTTTCATCCTTTGTCTTCTTAAGCCCTTCATCTTTCACATGTTTTATCTTATCAACTCAATTATAATTCCCAACAATCTCTTTATATAATAGAGAATTAGGTTTACAAAGGACTAATAAGTAAAATCTTCTTTGTCTTCTAAGTCTCTCGTGTTTTGCATTGTCTTCATTCTTCACTTATTGTTTTGTATTTATCAACTCTAATATAAATCCCAACAATCTTCCCCTAGTTGATAATTACAAAATCTTCGTCTTGATCTTCCATGAATGAAACAATCTTTCCCTTAATCTCACCTCGTAAACTTAAATAACATGTACCACCAAGGATCTTCAAGTTGCAAAACATGTAAATACTTCTTCCCTTTTTTGTCATTATCCACTAGGAGACGCTAAGTAGATGCAACTTTGATCGTGACAACCACAAACCAATATCACACTTCAAATTCAGCCTTCTAATGTCTCGAATTACCCTCCATGAAGTTTTCCGCACTAATAATGAATCCAAGACAATAGAAACATAAACCATCAGTAGTAATAACGACTTACAGTTGTTAAAACCTTCCCCTCAAATGGCATGTAAATGGTTAAACATTTTAACATTAAGCTTCCCCTGAAACCCATATGTTAACCATTTCTTGAATCTTCAATTTTGTAAGCTCGATGCAATGCTCACTGATGAAGAAAACTAAGTATTACGAACTTAATGCTGAAGTAAAACAACCCAAACTTATGTCTTATATCTTGTACTAACCTTGTGACTTGGAACTTATACTAACACCATATAAGTAGATCGCAATCTCTTGACAAAATCCTCATCTTCAATGAGACACTGAGCACTACAATGTAACTCCTTTAAGTGATAGCAAAGACCTATTGCTAGATTTGACAAGTCATCGTTACAACATTAACGCACGAACAAGTTACCTTTAAACGTTGTGAGACGTTTAAAAATATGATAAGAACACAAACCTGTGAAACTCCACTTCAACTTCAAATAGGTGATAATCAATCGTCTTCGTAATCAAATATTGCAAGAAATACGAGCCTTTAACCATTTAAGAACAAATAAACCAAAATAATCTTATGTGTGTGTCCAACAACTCTCAAACTCAGTCAAAACATGTACATGTCGGATATCAAACTACTCTTGCTTTGCCCATAATCATATGTATTCTTGAAGTTTCTTCCCCTGAATCAAGTAACCTTGACAAATCAAAACCTTCAAGAACCATTAATTCGACACAAAAGTTCATACAAATCTGAACTCAAACCTGTGCGAAATAAATGAAGTATCAAAAGCTTTCAAAAACACCAATAAACCATACGGGCAGTCAATTTATGAACCACTGAACACGACTTGCTAGTAATATCCTCACCAATTTCTTCATAACTTCTTGTATTCAAAGATCAGTAAACTGGCAGTACAAATATATTACGTAGCAGTAGTAATATGAGCGAGCAGTACTAACTAAGTCTTCGAACAACAGCAACAAAACCCAGCAGTATTAAGGTTAGGAAAGCAGTACTAAAATGATAACTAGCAGTACAAAGTCTCGACTAGCAGTATTAAAATCCTCTAGCACTACTAACCATCGTTTGGAGGAGCAGTAGTAACCTTTTAAGATAGCAGTACTAAGTTAACCAAGAGCAGTATTAACTTACAAGCGCAGCAGTACTAAAATAAGAAGTAGACTTACTCATTCAAAATGTACCCTTTCTTTACCAGTAACCTTAAAAACGTAGCCTTACTCCCAAAGAAAACATAATCTTACTTATGTGCTCCTATAATCTCATTCACCACAGAACATGAACTGTAACATTTGTATTAATGAACCACTCCTACTCCTCGTCATCTAGAACTAGATCATGCAACTTCACAAACGAGTTAGGGTTTCTGAATAAGCCATTACTTCAATAACCATTTATCCTTTCTTCAAAACTGATTACTTCGACAATATAATAACCACTTGTGATGACAGAATAATTATTAGGGTTATCACAACAAACACAGTATTAGGGTTTTATCTTGAACAAAACCTAAACAAACCGATTTCCTGGAACCCAAAATTGAATACACCATAGCATAACGCTGCGTTCCCTGATGATTAAGAGCTTAGATTAAAGATCCCTCTGGTGAGAATGTACCTTGATATGCAAAGAACCTCCAACAAAAATTTCGTTACGATCCAATGGTTAACGAATAAGCCCCACCTTTTGAAAACAGCAATGCAGAAAGTTGCGAAAATTGAAAACAACTTCGAATTTTTCTTCCTTCTCCTGTAAAAACCTTGCGAATCCTAGATCACGAGCCCCCTGAGCTCTGATACCAATATTGGAGATCGTTTAGAGCTCGAGATTGGTTAGATCTCATCTAGGGATAACAATAACAAACATTATTAAAACCTTAAGAGACTGTAAAATATAAATAACGTTTTTACGTAGACGTTTACTGCGTATGAGTTTACTGCGTATGAGTTTATAATTGCCATTATGAAAACCTTAAGAGACTGTAAAATATAAATAACGTTTTTACGTGATATTTGTATTAACAATTATCAATTACTACATCATTCTTCACATCAATTGTAAGTCAATTCATCTTAATTTTCTTCAATTTTGAGTCTAGGGTTTGATTTTGCAAAAAATTCGAATTGGGGATTTTTGTTTTTGATTTAGTTTACATGCAATTAGGAATAGGATTAGACAATGTATAACTATTATGATTCCCCTAAACATAGGATTTGCATAAACACTTAGTCAAATTTTCAACTTAGAATTATAGTCGAATTTTTATTAAAATTCGAATTAGATTAATAATTTTTGGTGGAATCATGATTAGGATAATCTAAACAAAACATGGAATTGATAAGATTATGATTTTACACTTCCATGGAACTTTGCATTAAAAAAAATTCGAATTAGCCAAACACCCCAATTTCGTTTTCGAAAAATTTCACGTAACTAGGATCATCATGAAATGTTTTTGTGCATTGTTTATACAATCTAAAAACGTTTTCTCATGCACACATGAACTCTCGAATATTGGACAACTAATATGTACTTTTCGACATATTTGATTGAGCAAATGTGAAGTTAGGAGCGTTTGGATAATCTCATTAGTTTTATTCTAGAGTCGAGATTATCGCACCTCCACATTGTTTGCATATAGGCACACACTAGGCATATGCCTTCAAAACATTAAATTTTAATCCTTGATCACTTTCATTTTTATAGGTAACAAAATGTCACACGAGTATGACTTTGATCATCTACTAACAAACACCTACATTCCTGATATCTCACGTGAACCAACCACACCCGGAAACCATATTCGTGCCTTCACAAATCTTGAAACCCGTCGCTTTCATGAAGGTCGAATAGTTGACCCTTCTTTACTCTATCATGAGGATATCAACACCCCATTTCGAGCCATAGGTTTCGATTGCTTGCTCACTATCAACGAGCACATTTGTCCTCGTTTCGTGTTATAATTCTTCCGACAAGTTGAACTCGTACGTAACGAGGATCAATCTTTGTCACTTTGGTTTTGGATCCAAAACTATAAATTTATTTTAACTCTAGAGCAATTTGCTCAAATCCTCATAATTCAAAATCATGGGCAATGTGTCTATATGAAATATTGGTGTCTTGAGTCTCCCTTTAACTATCGAGAAGAGAATAGTGCTTATTGCTCCTACATACCCTCTCCACAACAAATCACTAGACTTGTTCGTACATCTAAATATATTCCTTACCTAGACCCAACGAAAATTCGTTTGGAGGAGGTTCGTCTTGAACTGCGCCCCTGGGCAGTTATTCTACGAGAAAATGGTCTCAGTCTGAAAGGAAATCGTGAGCAACTTTCGGCATGTTGTGCTCATATGATTTACTGTCTTCTCACTCAACAACCATATAATCTTGCCTACTTTTTCGCTAGGCAAATTGTGCATCTCAAGGGTAACAAAAATAAATTGATACCCTATAGGATGTTCTTAACTCGTCTTTATTATCACATCATGCACTTTCACCCATACCTTCGAGGTCCTTAATATTCACTCTTCAATCATGTAATGGTGCCTCTAAATGAATCATACATCTCATACATTCTAATTTCCGAATCCTCCACTGACTATGCACCCTTTGATGATCAAACACACGAGGTCGAGGTGTAAACGCGAAAGAGTGATGCAACGGGAACAAGTTCAAGTCAATCACAGGAAACAATGTCATGAGTAGTAGATCCTCTAGTTAGGATGGCGTCGTTGCTTTAATCTTCTATTAGTCTCTTGACTATGGATAATTAACTTAGTCTTTATTATCTTAAAACTATCTTGCATGTTCTACTTTACTCTATCACCTTGCATGAATATGGTTTATATTATTCTTGGATGATAGCTTATTTTGTCTTATTAATTGCATGCTTGTAGATATTTTTAGCTAACCACATTTTAATATTTAGTTGCTAGTTGTGGCTAAACTTAGGATATTTCTAGTAATTATTCTTTAGTGGTTTGAGGCAGTAGGATTTGCTGCAAATAGTCCCCCTAAGAACACCCTTTTTAGGTGCTCAAAAACATGCAGAATAGGAAAATTTGTGACTTCCAGGTCACAGCACCACTAAATAGGCCACGACACCATTAAATTTAACGGTACCGTCGGGTATTTAACGGTACCGTCCCCTGGGTTGATGAATTTTTCCTATTTGATCTAGCTTCCTGCACTCCTCCCCTCAAACATGCAATGTTTTGCAAACTCTCATGACCTTAATCCTAAGATTCCCTCACTCCATCATCCATAGGACATCCGCACTCACTTTAATTTAAATCACACCAGTCTTGCTTATATAAGGCTTCACCATTGCAAGCATTTCTTTCATTTCATCTTCACCCTCATATCACTCATCCACCGTGTCTTCCACTCAAGCATCTATAACTCACATCTCCAAGAAACCTAGGATTATCGTTAGGCCACTACATGAAACAATCATCATTGATCTCACCAAAGATGACTATGACATTGGTTCATCAACACCACCTTCCCAAAGCACTCCTAGCTCACCATCACCTCCAAATGCTCTATCCAAGGCACCATTAACGAGGACAACATCTTCATCATCCTCTTCTTTTGGTACTAGGGCATCATCCATGGATATCACCCTCACTCTTTCACCAATAACTCCTTTGGACTATGACATGCCTACACCATCATCACCATCACTTACTCCACCTCCTCCATCTCCTATCATGGGCCATCCCATCCAACTCCATCTGGTTGATTTACATAGTGCTAATTGCCTATGTTGTCTTCACAATCGTAACCTCGTCTTCTCGTTGAGAGATGAACTTCATTTCATGTTCTCCTATGTAGAGCAACTCTTGACACCACCACCCGCTCTGCTCACACCTCCACCCGAACCAACCAATAGCCCAACAAACTAAACATCTACATGTTTAGTGTTCAAGAATAAATGATTAGGATCCCTTTTGGTGTAGAAGCAAATCTTAGGGCCTCTCAAGTCACTAAAGATTCTTATGTGCATCATGTAGTTTAAGTTTATGTTTATGTTGTAATCATACTTTATGTATGGTCATTTTAGTTTTATGAATGAATGGGATTTAGTTTATGGTTGGTTGCTTCTATTTTTGGCTATTGAAGCCATTTCTTTTCTTTTGTGTGGTTGGATGTTTAGTTTTTGGCTACTTACTTTAGCCACTTTTTATTTTTGAATATACTTGCTACTAGTTGGATATTGCATGTCTCTTCTAACTCGTTTTTGTAGCAAGAAACCATTGATCGATTCTTTGGTGCCTCCAAATGAGGGGAATCATACATCAAGGAGGAGCCTTAGAGTAGTCAAGTTCACATCGACAACCTTTTTGTTTCAACAAAAGGGGGAGAAATAGGAATAAACTCAACTAAATACTTGTCACTAAATTTTTTACATAAAATGAGTTTATATTTTGTCATCATCAAAAAGGGGGAGATTGTTGATACAAATAATGTCTAAAAACGTTATTCGTATTGTTCGACATCTCTACGTTTTGATAATAACAAAATGTAAAAACGTCTTACGTCAAAATTAACGTAAACAAGTTTTTAGTCGTAGTATTCCATTCAGACACAAATCACTCAAGGTATGAACAAGCAAATCTATAACTTGACTAGTGATCAAAGGATTAAGTTTTGTTCTAAACTTCACATTTTTAATGTGACAAAACATTTTTTCAAAAATACATTTTACAAATCATTTTTGAATTAAAAAGAAATGTTTTAATTGGAAAAATATGTATAAAAATCCCAACAGCTATTCCCCCCCACCCAAAATAGCTCCAAACATTCTCAAATAAACCTTCCCCACTAAAAACAAAGAAATTAGCGTTTTTGTCCCTCACGGTACCACTAAAGGACTGACGGTACCGTTAAATAACGGTACCGTAGGAACTTTAACAGTATCGTCCACTGTATAACGGCTAATTTTTTCTTGCCTATAAATAACAGTCCATTTCAAAAAATTTACTTACCTCTTTTCATATAGAACTTTTTGAGTTAAATCCATACTCTCTAAACACCTTTCTTTGATCATTTAGTTAGTTAGTTTTTGTTTAAGAGTAATCCAATCATCCAACCCAAGTGATCACTTTCATTCCTCTACTAGTGCAAGAGAAGAACACATTGTATCAAGAAGATACAAAGTGTTGTAGTAGTAGTAGTATAGTGCACTTGTAACATTTGTTACATACTTGTTGTATCTTGATATACATCAAGTTGTCTAGAGTCTTGTTTAGTTAGCTTGTGTGGATCATTGTGATCGTGTAGAGGTCGTGGAGATCTCGTGTTGATAATGTGTAGATTGTGAAGAGAGCGTGTAGATCGAGTGTATCGAGTGAAGATCTTGAGGATCTTGTAGATTGTGTGAATTGTGAGGATCAAGTAGATCGTGCATGAGATTGATATTAGCTAGATTAGTACTCGACATTTAGCTTAGTGTCAGAAATAGTAATAAGCGACGTTGTACGGTTTTCTTCGCCTGAAGGGAGTTTGTTGACATAGTGCTTACAACTCTCGAGTTGGGTACTCGAGGAGTGGAGTAGGGCGAAGAGGAGCTTCGTTACCGAACCACTATAAATCTCTTGTCTCGGTTTGATCTTTCTATCTTTTATCTTTTATCTTGCAATTTATATTTTGGTAGTTGTAGTTTATTTAGCATAGTGTTCATATTGTGTTGGGTTCGTAAAACACCCAATTATCTTAAACAGGATTTGAACACAAATTAAGCCAAGTGTTTGCTAAACCGAGAACAATTTAAGTCACTGAGAGAACAACCTCTCAGTGAGTCATCTTCAGGATGCTTAAGGCGAGTTCAATAAAGGACTCACTCTCAGGAAGGCGGTATTCCCTGAGTGGGACTTAAGCCAAAGAAGAAGATGATGGTTCAGTGAGTGTTGGACAAGAACTCACTGAACCCCAGTCTCCTCAACAACATTAAAGTGATTGAAGACTGAGGAACCAATGCCTGAAGAATAGGCGGGAACAAAAGGGAAAGATCTGAGAAGATAAGAGTGTCAGACCAAACACTCTTATCTTGTCAGATACCAACCTTCCCTATTGTGGCTAAAAGTCATTGAGTGTCAGCCAACAACTCCCAAAGTCTTATTAGCCCATTCCTATTGGTTCTTGGAAATGACAATTACTGTTTGTAATTGTCAGACACGCTACCTCAACAACTTGTAATATTTTAATCACTTATACTTAGATTACTTGTGTATAAATAGATCAGATGGAGAGAAGTTATGTGTGCTTTGTATATTGAAAGCTTAGAACTTTTACAAAGTAACTTCTCTCCAACAAAGAGTATACAACTCACTGAGATAGCTCAGTGGGTATATTGTTACCACTTAAGCAAAACTTGAGTTTCGATAGGAGACACCATAAACTCTTGTCTATTCAATCTCAAGTGTTTGTTCCGCAAAACACTTGGGTAATAGATTCTTGGAATTATTTCTAATAAGAATTTAAACGTTGAAAAATGTTGTGTTTTTTATATTCACGTATTATAACTGTTAGAAATATTCTTTGCATTGATCTCAGTCATAAGCTCACTTAGTTTAACTTAATTGTTATTACTCGGTGTGCTAAGGGAACAACAAGTGGTATCAGAGCCTCTGGTTTATAAAACCTTTCAAAAACCCAGAGAGCTCCAGGTTTTTAAAACCAAGATCCTAAAATGACTGATACCAATGTACCCCAGTTAGTCGATAAAAAGGGTGGCAGCTATTCTGCTGTAGCACCCAGACTTGAGGCTGGCAAATTTAGCAAATGGAAAAAACGTATGATTTGCTATTTAACTGGGATGGAACCCTACTACATCGCTTGTATCAAGGATGGCCCATTTGTCCCAAAAACTGCTGCAGGGCTAATTAAGCCTGAAGCTCAATGGACCATAGATGAGAGGAGGGTGGTCAATCAGGACCATCGCCTGAAAAGCATCCTTATATCATGTCTTCCTGACTTGGTAAATAGCTTTGAGGGTCCCTCAGATACCAAGGAAAATAGGGTCATGGACCTTAAACTTGAGTACAATACTTTCAGGGCAAAGGACTCTGAAAGTCTCTCTCAGACCTACACCAGATACAAGACTTTGATAAATGAGCTATCAAATGATGGTGTAACTTTATCTAAGCATGAGACTAATGTTGGCTTTGTCAACAGTCTCCCTGAGAAGTGGCTCAACTTCTCACAAGGCCTGAGGAATGCTAACCACATTCAGACCCTTGAGCTCCCTGAAATTTATGGGAAGTTTGTCTATGAAGACAACTTGATCTCAAGGAGATACCCTGACTCAAAAGCTCTTGAGTCCAAAAAGGCCTTAACCTCCACACCCATATCAACTGCTTTCTATTCTAATGGTGTTGTGCAGGATTTTCAAGAGGATTCTGAAGATGAAATTGATGAAAGGACTGGTGAGGAGTACCTGAACGACTTGAACTTGGAATTCCAAGAAAGGGCACTCCTTGCTAGTTCAAGACGTTTCATCAAAAGAAATCAGTCCAACTTTACAAAACCAAAAGCAAATGAGACCACTGAATGCTTCAAATGTGGTAAAAAGGGTCATTTTGCTAGGGACTGTTATTCTAAAACCATCTCAGAACCCTCTTACAAATTTTCAGGAAACAGTTCCTCAGGAACTAGCAAGTTTCAACCAAAAATGTTTCAGTCCACCCAACAATTTCAAAACAAGGGTCAAAAGGATTTTGAAACAAAATATAGGAAAATCAAAGCTAAACTTGCACTTCTTGAAACTAACCCCATATTGTCTCAGGCTGCTCAAACATCCAAACCTATTCAGACAAAGAACAAGGTATTAGTAGCTGAAGCATATGATTGGGATGAATAAGAGGTTTCCTCTGATGAGGAAATAAGAGTTAGTGCACTAATGGCACTTTCTGAAGAGGATTAGGTGGCTGTTGGAAAAAGCCATGCTAGGAATGGAGAGTGGGTCAACATCACCATGAAGAAGGTAAATACTTTACTTTCTATGGATGATGATTCTGATTGGCAGTCTTACATGAATTATATTTTTGTTGATCTAAAGTTTGTTGAGGAACAAAGGCTTAACCTGTTTTCAAAATATAACAATATTGTGTCAGAATTGAATAAATGTAGAGATGAACTGCTTGCACTGAAACAAGACAAATTAGAATCTATTACTCTACAAATTCAGAACACTGAAATTTTGAAACAAAACCAAGCCCTTCAAACAGAACTTAAGAAAGAAAAGGCTGTTATTGAAAGCTGGACCAAAAAGAACCCTAAGGTCTTTGATTCTGTGGGCTTAATTCCTAAGATAACTATAGGAATTGACCACCTCACTGAAACCTCCAGTGAGAGTCCCAGTGAAATGACCTTTGTTCTAGCTGGCATATCCTTTGAGCAAGAGATGGAACCCAAGTCAAATGACTGGATTGTCAGGGACAACCCAGTCAGTAAGTTGCCAAACTTTGAGACTGGAAACATCTTGCTCCCTGAAAGTCAGGCTCTGAAAGGTATGCTTGGACTCTTTAACCAACTCAGTATTTCTGATCCAATCAGTGAGCCTGAATCAGAATCAACTCCTCCACTCCCTCCACTAAATACCCTTCAGGGTGTTGCACCAAGCTCTGACCTCCCACCATTGGTCTACTCCTCACACTCTCCAAAGGAGAGATCAGGAAAAGGTAGAATCCTCCTGAGAAGACCACCCCTTGAAGTCTCAGTAAATACTGATGACTCATCAACTTTAGTCCTTTCTGAAGTAGCAACCCAAAGTCCTGATCCAAGAATTGATAAGTTGACTGAAATGGTCAGGAAGCTAAGTGAGAAGATTGCATCTTCTGAAAAACCTTCTCAATTAAAGAAGGAACAAAAACTAGCTTCCTCAAAGACCAAACCCAAACCAACCAAACCCCTGAAAAAGTGTGAACTGTGCAACTATACAAATCATCTCACTGATGATTGCTATAGAGTCCTTTATTGCATGATTTGCAAAAAGGAAGATCACAGGACCTCTGATCATAAAAAATGCTCAGTCATGTCAAACTTTTCAGGACTTAAGGCTCAGTGCTTGAACTACCCTTCTGATTCTAAGCAGAAACAGAAGCAAAAGGCCAAGCCTTTTCCACCATGCCCATTGTGTGGATTCAATGACCATCATCCTGAGGATTGTCAAATTGACAAACACTGTGAATCTAGTGGAAGTTCCACTCAGAAATCCTCAGGAAAAGAGAGGGTCATTCAGTCAAGAAGAGGAATGAATAAACAATCCTCTCATACTACTGAGGCTACCCCTGCGACTAAATGCAAAACATGTGGTAACTCAGTCCACTTAACCACTGACCATGAATCGATTAATACTTTCATAAAAACCTACAAAACCAAACCCTCCATGAAATGAGTCCTAGAAAGAACTGACCCAGTTTACTATTTGTGCAGAGGCATGCCAGGGATCCTATTTGGCATCTAGACAGTGGATGTTCAAGGAGCATGACTGGTGTTAAGGAGTGTCTGCACAAATATGTGGAAGAACCAGGACCCAAAGTGATATTTGCTGATAATTCCTCATGTCTCACTGAAGGTTATGGTTCAGTAAACTGCAATGGTATTGTCTTTACTAGGATAGCTTATGCAAATGGTCTTAAGTACAATCTGATCAGTGTCAGTCAACTATGTGATGCAAAATACATAGTTCAGTTTGATGATAAGCAAGGAACCATCTTCAATGCAAATAAGGAAATTGTCCTCATTGCACCAAGAAGACAAGATGTTTATGTATTAGACATGTCCAGTCTAACTCAGGATGGAACTTGTCTCTTTGCTAAAGCCACTGATACACTTAACTGGCTTTGGCATAAGAGACTCACCCACCTGAACTTTAAAAACATAAACAATCTTGTAAAACAAAACAAGGTCCTTGGCTTACCATCACTAGTGTTTTCAAAGGATAAACCATGCTCAGCTTGTGAAAAAGGTAAACATCACAGAGCATCCTTTAAAACCAAAACCAACTTTTCCATCAGGAACTGCCTACATCTTCTCCATATGGATCTATTTGGACCTGTCAGTCCAAGGTCTATTAACCATGAGAAGTATACTCTGGTCATAGTGGATGAATACTCTGGATACACTTGGGTATTCTTCCTGATCAAAAAGAGTCAGGCAGCTGAAACAATCATGTCCTTTGTCAGGAACATTGAAAATCAAAATGACATTAAGGTCAAACAGATTAGAACTGACAATGGGACTGAGTTCAAAAATTATGAACTTGAATGTTTCTGTGATGAGAAAGGTATCTCCCAAAACTTTTCCTCTCCATACACACCTGAACAAAATGGTATTGCTGAAAAGAAAAATAGAACACTCATTGAAGCTGCTAGGACAATGCTAAGTGGATCAGTCCTTACCAAACATTTTTGGACTGATGCAGTCAAAACTGCCTGTTATACACAAAACAGATCTTTCATTGTCAAGAGACATGGGAAAACCTCATATGAGTTATTCAAAGGAAGAATCCCTGACATCAGCTACTTTCATGTCTTTGGGTGTCCTGTGTTTATTCATAATCACAAGGATTACTTAGGGAAATTTGATGCAAAAGCTGATGATGGATACTTCCTGGGATACTCACTTATCTCAAAAGCCTTCAGAGTGTTCAACACAAGGAGACAGTAGACTGAGGAAACATTTCATGTTACCTTTGATGAGAGCACTGATGCAATCAGGTTCTCAACTGCCTCAGTGGAAGAGATAGGAATTGATAACTCTTCAAGATATCCTCCTGATGAAAACCTTCCTGAAAACAATCCTTCCACTCAGTATCAAGATGATGCTAACATCTCCTATTACATAATCCCTCACAACCTACCTAACCCAACCATCACTGAGTTTGTTGAGGCACATGCAAACACTGATGAAATTAATCAGTCTGTTCAAAATGCTCAAGAACCAAACAATCTCAGTGATTAGGTAGACACTCAAGATCCAATCAATGATCATGTGTCTACTCCAGAACCAACCCCTCTACCCAATCAGGCCTCCACAAGTTCAAATCAGTATCCAGGACCTCAGGAAAGTTGGACTAGGTCTCAGGACATTGAACTTGTCAATATTATTGGAGAGCCTACTGAAGGCATGCTCACCAGGAGCATGGCTGCTAGTCTAAGAGCAGCCTCAGCCAATGAATGCCTATTTGTGGACTTCATTTCCACAATTGAACCCAAAAGTGTTAAAGAAGCACTTATACATCCAAGTTGGGTTCAGGCCATGCATGATGAACTGAAACAATTTGACAGAAACAAGGTAATGACCTTGGTCAAATATCCTGAGAATGTCTCAGTCATTGGCATGAAATGGGTATTCAAAAACAAAACTGATGAAAATGGCATAGTCATTAAAAAAAAAGCCAGACTTGTAGCCAAAGGCTATAATCAACAAGAAGGCATTGACTATGAAGAAACATTTGCACCAGTAGCAAGGATGGAAGCCATCAGGATCTTCCTTGCTTTTGCTACATACATGAACTTCAAGGTGTACCAAATGGATGTTAAAAGTGCATTCTTAAATGGTTCACTGAAAGAAGAAGTTTATGTTCAGCAACCTCCAAGATTTGAAAGCCATGAGTTTCCTGATCATGTCTGTAAGCTTAATAAAGCCCTTTATGGACTGAAACAAGCTCCTAGGGCATGGTATGAAACTCTTTCAGCCTTTCTGATCCAAAACAAATTTGTCAGAGGCAAGATAGACAACACATTGTTTATCTATAAGACAAATACTGATGTTATACTTGTACAAGTGTATGTTGATGACATCATCTTTGGCTCAACAAGTTACAAGCTTTGCAAACAATTTGAAAAACTAATGGCTAAGCAATTTGAAATGAGCATGATGGGAGAATTAACCTACTTCCTTGGTCTTCAGATCAAGCAGACTGATAAAGGAACCACTATCAGTCAAGAGAAGTATGATAAGAACCTACTAAAAAAATATGAACTCAGTGACTGTGCCTCAGTCAAGACTCCCATGGTTCCCCCAAACAACCTTGGTCCTGATCTCACTGGTAAACCAGTAAATCAAACTCTCTTTAGAGGAATGATAGGATCACTGATGTATCTACTTGCATCAAGGCCTGATATCCAATTCTCAGTATGTCTATGCGCCAGATATCAATCTGACCCAAGAGAATCACACATCACAGCTATGAAAAGGATATTCAGGTACCTAAAAGGTACTCCATACCTTGGATTATATTATCCAAAATACTCAGGCCTTGATCTTAAAGGATACTCAGACTCTGACTATGCTGGATGCAACATGGACAGAAAAACACCTCAGGCTCTTGCCAAATACTTGGTGGGAAACTAGTCTGTTGGAGTGCTAAGAAGCAACAATCAGTTTCCTTGTCCTCAGCTGAGGCTGAATATGTTGCAGCAGCTAGTTGTTGTGCAAATGTACTCTGGATGAAAAGTCAACTCAGTGACTATGGAATTCAGTATAAGATGGTACCCATCTTTCGTGATAACACAAGTGCAATTGCAATCTCAAACAACCCTGTTCTTCATCAGAGAACAAAACACGTTGATATTAGATATCATTTCATCAGGGACCATGTCATGAATGGTGACATTGAATTACACTTCATTCCTACTGAATATCAGTTAGCTGATATATTCACCAAACCATTGGATGAACCAACTTTCACCAGACTGAAAGCTGAATTAGGAATGCTGGATATAGAGAATCAGTCCACTGATTGATTTCTCCCAACCAAGTGTCAATTAAAAATAAACCTCAGGTCCCTGACTCAATGTGTACATCAGTGAAAAAATAAATCACTGAATCCTCAACCTCAAGAACTAAACCCAAGTTCCTGACATCTTTAGGGATCAGGAACTAAACCCAAGTTCCTGAATCCTTGTTGCTCAGGAATCATTCCATATTCCTGAATCATCAGTGACTAATCCCAAGTCCCTGAAAAACCATCACTGAATGAAAAGTCATTCAGGACCCTGAAAAGGACATTCAATACTAACTTAAATGCTCTAAGTATCTAGTTAGTAAATGTCCAAGGTTGGTAACTGGATTCTTATTAAATATAAGAATATTTGTTCCTTTGCCTTCTGGCATACACCTCATGGGCCCCCACTTCCAAACTTGGCATTCAAGGCCCTCTCTCACACAATACACTGTGTGATGATGGAAACTCTGCAACTTCTCCTTTTGCAGAAACTGCTCAACTGTTACCCCTACCAGTTGCGAAAAAATAGGAAAAGTGGAGTGGTGGCATTTAATGCGGATCTCAAACATTTTATTCAAAATAATTCCCAAAAATTATATTTTGATTAAATAAAACCGCTCAAATGCCAAAAATAACCCCATCTCCACTATCCTATAAATACCCCAACCAAAACAAACACACACACGCGTTTTAAAAATCTAAGCTAAACTCTGCCCATTTTATCTCTCAAAACTCTGTGTGTGTTCATAGCAATTAGAAGCCCAGTCCATTTGTCCAACCTAACACAAAAATGGCATCTTCTAATGCTATCACCCTCGCCCCAAATGTGAATTTCCCAATGGAGGGCGTGGATATGACCAAAAACAACGTGGTTGGAAATTTCCACTACCCCCAACAATATGAGGGGTACAAGGATGTGGTTAAGTATTTACATAACTGCTTCCTTGCCACGGCTTTTACCAAAACCCCATCAGTCATTTATCATGACTATCTCAGGGAGTTCTGGTGTACCGCAACGGCTACTAGCCCTAAGGACACCAGAGAATCAATCATCACATTCACTGTGATGAATGGGAAGAAACCCCTCTCCCTAGACTACAAGACCTTTCTCAAGTCCACTGGTCTTGATTTCGCCCAGACCTTTGAGGCAAACCCTACTGACCAGGAAATTAAAGCAGAAATGCTATTCCTTGGGCCTCATGACGCTAAGCGTCCTACTTTGTCTCCTGAAGCCTTGTTAGAAAAGGCTCCCATAGTGAAGACATGGTTTCACCCCATCTGGAGACTCATGATGACATTTGTCATTCAAGTCCTCGGAGGGAATAAATCCTCCACTGAGCAAGTGAACTCATCACAGCAAATGATGATGTTCAGTCTCTTGGAGGGTAGAAAAATTGATATCGGAGGTATAATCTTCCGAGACCTCGTTGCCAAGCTCTCAGGGAAACATAGGCAAAGACACATGTCTTATACTAGGTTCATTTCCTGTGCGCTTCAGGACCTTCTTGGTTCTGACTACTTAAGGTCTGACGATCAAGGTACAAAACCTGACGTCTTGCATAAGACCAATTTTAGTAGTGACATCACTGAGGCACAACCCACCGCCCTGACCAACTACATGTTAGTAGTCATTCAGGGTGAGAATGCTAGCTCCCCAGTACCTTCACCAACCTAGAAGGTGAAGAAGAAGAAGAAAGGGGGACAGTCTAGTAAGGTGGTTAGACCTAAACCACTCGTCACTGAGACTGTTGCCTTAGGCACCCTTAACATTGTGGCCCAGACCTCTGAGACACCCACTGCAGAGACCCTTCTGACCACAAAACAACCGTCACCGAAGGTCACTGGGAAATCATCCTCAGTGTCCTCGGACAAACCCATTCCACATGTTTCCTTTGACATAAACAAGTCAGAGGGATCAGGAACATCCACCCATTCACATCCCAATGAAAGCACTGATAAATCACAATCAGAGCCTGAGGGAGTACAGGGTTCTATATCCTCAGTGGGGCAGCACTACTCCACTGAGAAGGGGACCCATACCCACTCACATCCTGCTAACGTCCCTGAGCAATCACACTCAGGGTCTCAAGGAGTTCAGGACCCTAAATCCCCAAAAGGACAGACCAATCCTGATGGGAAGGGGGTCCATACATCTTCACAAGGAGTGCCTCATGATTCCACTGGAAAATACCCATCAGTGGATGAAGGCGCTCAAGGGGACAAAGACTCGCGAGGGATATAAACCACCCGCCGATAGGGAACCCAAACCCAACTCAGGCATCTCAGGCACTTTTGTTCTCTCGGGAACTGACCCTAAAAGTCAGGATGGGCAAACCCCCCCAGTTATTATGACTAGTCAGGCTGGTCAAACCCCACCAATTATTATGACAAAAGAGTCAGAACCCGACCACAACGAAGGTAAGCCCTCTTTTGAGGGGGAGCCGGATATCCTGAAGGCTCATTCTCTGGCTGACTATGAAAATTTGTTAGCTGATGAGTCAGAGGAGGAGATTGATTTTGGTGATGATGATATCCCTGATGCTGAGGAGGAAATGAAGAGTCAATTAAATCCTCCTCAGCCCTCTTAGCAAAAACATTCTTCTCCTCCTCCTGAGGATCAACCACCCAGTTCCCCAACAACCTCATCATCATCATCAGGTGCTTCAGCCACTCCTGAGTGGTTGCAAAAGTATGACAATGCTCGTCCGGCTTCTGAAAGGCAAATGGCCAAATTCCTTCGCAAAGCCAACGAAGGTCTTTACAATATACTTACGGATGAGCAAGCATACTGAAGTGGCAGCCTCCTATGCCAACTTCAGGGCTTCTGTAGAAGAATCTCAGGAAAAGATTCTTCAGGCCGCCAATCTAACTGATAAACAACTTGGCGACCTGAACAAATCTGTAGATGAAATAGCCACTGGACAGCATCAGGAACTCTCCAACATCCTCAAGGCTATTGAATCAGTCCAAGAACATCTTACAGATGATCCCACCTTTGTCAAAAGACTGAATGCATACTTGGCCTCTCAGGCGTCCACCTCCACCAACATTACTGAGCTTCTAAAGATCCTTCAGAGGGTAGATCTTCAAGGTCTAAGGACACAGCAAGAGTCCATTCATCAGGCTGTTATTGCATCCAAGGAGCACCTGATCAAAATCTCTTCAGCCTTTGAACAGCTCTCAACAACACATAATGAGCTGGTCACCCACTACACCACCCATGTCAATGAACTCACCACCCACCAAAAGGAAATGGCTGCTGAATTAAGTGCCGTGAAGAATGAGACTTCTGAGACAAAGTCTATGGTCTCCAACATCCTATCCATTCTTCAGGCCTCTCATGTTACTCCAACTCCTCAGTCAGCAGGTGTCTCCACTGAAGTTCCACCACCTGCTGAGGGGGAGAAAAATGATGATCCGATCCCTGATCCTACTTCTGCTTTGGTGACGGTCCCTAAGACATCCACCAGTCAACCCCCTCCCATTGACAAAGGGAAGAAAATCATGGTGACTGAAACAAACCCTCCTCCTAAAGCACGCTTAGTCAAGGCTTCAACTGAAAGACGTGCAGATCAGGATACAAGCCCAACTTCTTCAAGAACACAACAAACAAGCCAAACTTAAGGAAGAAAGGAGGCAGAGAATATATGAGAGGTACGTATGGCACATGACCAAAACCAAGGATGAAGGCACAATCACTGACATCACCATTCACAACACCAAACCTCTAAGCATAACAATTCATAGGGGGCCAAGAAAGTCTGAACATCTTCCAACAATCAAATTTTCAGACTATGGGTTAAGAGAATGGGATATGATGATGCCCATCCTGAGGAAGAAAACCTCAAGCAAGAATGCCCCAACCCTCATCAAGTCTCTAAATGCTAAGTATGAGAAACTCTCAAAAGTGGCCAAAAGTCTTGGTATTGACCACGAGAGGGCACTTGCTTCTCAGGGACTGACAATCCCTGAACTTACTCAGAAGACTGGGAAGAAAAGAAAAGCTGTGGCTCTTGAACCTGAACAATACATAGCTGCACTTCACTGCAACAGGATTACTCCTCAGGGAGTCAAGTTCCGTCCCAACCTGGTCATCAAGGAACCTGAGTATGGTATCTTCTTTGTGGATGAATTTGGTCAGGAAGCCTTTCAAAGAGTCTCTGACATTGATAAAGTGGAAACAACAACACTCCTTGCCTACAAACTGATGGCGCTTAATATCAGGAGTCCTGATAATGAGGAGTTTGTAAGGTTGATGGATCAAATGATGAAGGAACGACCTGATAAAGAGGTGTTGATGTCAAAGAAGGCGAAACTAGAACTCATGGGTCTCGTTCAGGAACCTTGAGTATTTTTGTACTTAGAATGATAGGACTTGTAATGATATGAATAAATTGATGAATGTTTTGTTATATCAATGTCCTTATTTATTTTCTAGTACATTCAGTATGAGCAGAAGACTTTAGCTCACTCATACTGATCAAAACACTTAGGCATAATTTATATCCAAATAGGGGGAGATTGCTGGGTTCGTAAAACACCCAATTATCTTAAACAGGATTTGAACACAAATTAAGCCAAGTGTTTGCTAAACCGAGAACAATTCAAGTCACTGAGAGAACAGCCTCTCAGTGAGTCATCTTCAGGATGCTTAAGGCGAGTTCAATAAACGACTCACTCTCAGGAAGGCGGTACTCCCTGAGTAGGACTTAAGCCAAAGAAGAAGATGATGGTTCAGTGAGTGTTGGACAAGAACTCACTGAACCCCAGTCGGCCTCAACAACATTAAAGTGATTGAAGACTAAGGAACCAATGCCTGAAGAATAGGCGGGAACAAAAGGGAAAGATCTGAGAAGATAAGAGTGTCAGACCAAACACTCTTATCTTGTCAGATACCAACCTTCCCTATTGCGGCTAAAAGTCATGGAGTGTCAGCCAACAACTCCCAAAGTCTTATTAGCCCATTCCTATTGGTTCTTGGAAATGACAATTACTGTTTGTAATTGTCAGACACGCTACCTCAACAACTTGTAATATTTTAATCACTTATACTTAGATTACTTGTGTATAAATAGATCAGATGGAGAGAAGTTATGTGTGCTTTGTATATTGAAAGCTTAGAACTTTTACAAAGTAACTTCTCTCCTACAAAGAGTATACAACTTACTGAGATAGCTCAGTGGGTATATTGTTACCACTCAAGCAAAACTTGAGTTTCGATAGGAGACACCATAAACCCTTTTCTATTCAATCCCAAGTGTTTGTTCCGCAAAACACTTGGGTAATAGATTCTTGGAATTATTTCTAATAAGAATTTAAACGTTGAAAAATATTGTGTTTTTTATATTCACGTATTATAACTGTTAGAAATATTCTTTGCATTGATCTCAGTCATAAGCTCACTTAGTTTAACTTAATTGTTATTACTCGGTGTGCTAAGGGAACAACATATTGTGATTAATTGATCTCACAAAAGTTCGAATCTAAATTTTTCATAAGTAAAAGTTATAAATCAAGTCTAAAAACGGTAAAACTATTCAACCCCCTTCTAGTTTTCCACACCCTGATCTTTAACCCAATCTTGGTTGCTACTAAAAGTAACCATTTTTCATAACCATTCTTCATAGTTAGTGAGAACATATACTCACAGTTTTCACAAGAACCTCTGAAAAATAAATTTTAGGATGAAAACATTTACTTAGGACGCTATGTCCTAGTGAACTTTATTCCTGAACGAAGGGACTTGCAAGAAAGTAGTACTAAGAAGAGGATGGTTAAAAGAGCTTGAAAGGAGGCAGATGAAGCTTCCTTTTGCACAAGATAATCGTGTTAGAACCCGATCTTGTAGAAATGAAGCGAGATTGTTGTTGGGGAGGGTTAATTTTGGGAGATTGCATCAACAAAAAAAAAAGCACAAGTGGTGTTTGTACCTTTGTGGAAGCATGTCAACACAATGGCTTTGTAAGAAACAAATAGCTCTTGCTATCTCTACTACAGAACCCGAATATGTTGCAGCTAGAAAGGCATGCCATCAAGCTTTGTGGATGAAGCAATTCCTTGTGGATTACTGTTGGGTCCGTCAATACCCAAGGATCCTGATAACAGGATTTGAATACAAATTACGCTAAGTGTTAATCAAACAAAAACATACTTAAGTCACTGAGTGAATAGTCACTCAGTGAGTTACCTTCAAGATGCTCAGGACGAGTCTAAGAAGAAAGACTCACCACTCAGTGAGGCAGAACTCCCTGATTGTTACTTGAGACAAAGAAGAGGGTAATGGGTTCAGTGAGTGTTAGACAAGAACTCACTGAACCCCAGTCTCCTCAACAACAATAAGTGATTGAAGACTGAAGACTGAAGGCGTGGACTGAAGAACCTGTAGCCTGAAAGAAAGGCGGGATTAGGCGGAAAGAGTTTGAAGAGATAAGGTGAAGTCTTATCAAGCCAGAAACGAACCTTCCCTAAAATGGCTAAAAGTCAAGAAGTGTCAGAACTGACACTCGTAAATACTTTTAGGCCTATTCCTATTGGTTCTTGGAAATGACAAATACTGTTGTAGTTGTCAGACACGCTTGCTTATTCTTTTTGTATTTTAATCATCAGTGCTCTTTTCCTTTGTGTATAAATAGGATCAGATAGGAGAAAAGTGTGTTAAGTTTTGTGCATTAAAAGCTTAGACTTTCACAAAACCACTTTTCTCCTACAAAGAGTAACTAAGTCCCTGAGATAGCTCGGTGGGTCGATATTGTTACCACTCAAGCATAGCTTGAGTTTAAATAGGAGACACACCATACCTTGTCTATTCAATCCCAAGTGTTTGTTTCGCAAAACACTTGGGTAATAGATTCTTTGATTGATTTCTAATAAGAATTTAAACGTTGAAAAACTTTGTTTTTTTATATTTACGTTTTACTTATTGTTAGGAATTAATGGTCGAATTTGGCGATGAAGACATTTTGGGTGCTGAGGAGGAAATGGAGACTGAAACATACAACTCTCTCCAGCACTCTGAACAACAAAAATCATCTCCTCCTCCTGAGGATCAACAACCCCTCACCCTTACCAACCCAACAACATCATCATCATCAGGTGCTTCTTCTGCTCCCGCTACTCCTCAGTGGTTGCAGAAATATGACAATGTTCTTCCCCTTACTGAAAGACAGCTGGTTAAGTTTCTTCGAAAATCCAACCAAGCTCTCTTCAATGAGCTTACTGAAGAACAATGGAACCAGCATACTGAAGCAGCAATCTCCTATGCTCACTTCAGGGCTACTGTTGAAGAGACACAGGGTAAAGTGCTTCAGGTCGCCAAACTCACTGACAAACAACTCGGTGACCTGAGGGAGTCTCTAGATTGTATGGGCACTGAACAAGACAAGCAGCTCACAAACATCTTGAAGGCTCTTGATCTTATTCAGGAAGAACTAGGTGATGATCCCACTTTCCTCACAAAGCTGAAGGAGTACATGGAGACTCAGACCTCCACCTCCACCAACATCACTGAGCTTCTAAAGCTTCTTCAGGGGGTGGATCTCAAAACCATCAGATCTCAGCAAGATTCTCTTCATCAGTCAGTCGTTGATTACAAGGAGCACCTGAACAAAATATCCTCAGCCTTTGATCAGCTCTCAACAAAACATAATGAGCTGATCAACCACTACACCACCAAGGTCACTGAACTCACCTCCACTCAGAATGCAATGGCTTCCGAAATCACCACACTGAAGAATGAGACCTCTGAAGCGAAGAAAATGGTCTCCAGTATTCTCTCTATTCTTCAGACCTCTTAGGTTACCCCAACTCCTCAGTCAACAGGTGCATACACTGAAGTTCCTGCATCTGTTGAGGTGGAGAAACTTGATGATCCAACTCCTCAACCTCAGTCTTCTGCACTTATTATTGCTGCAAACCCTGAACAACCTGAAGCAGTAGCAACAGAAGTCCCTGAAACCTCCACCATTCAACCCCCTCCCACTGACAAAGGGAAGGGAATCATGGTAACTGAAGATCCTCCTCAAACACAATTGGTTCCAGCATCAACTGAAAGGCGTCCAGACCCTGATGCACCATTTAGTGTTGAGTTAGATGGAGGAAAGATATTCTTTGGGTCTCCAGTAGAAGTGGCCAAAGTCTTGCATCAACAGGACATAAGAAGGGCTAAAGAAAAGGCTGAGAAACTAAGCAGACCAATAATATTTGAGGTTGCCAAGGAGGTAATTAAGGAGACTGACAAGGACATCAAATGGGAAGAGTTCCTCAAGCTTCAGGCTGACATCATTAAGGAAGCCAATGAGCAGGCAAAGCTCAGAGAAGAAAGGAGGAACAAAACCTATGAGAGGTATATGTGGCATATGACAAAGACCAAGGGAGAAGGCAAAATCACTGACATGACCATTCACCTCACCAACCCAATAAGTGTTATGGTTCACAGGGGACCAAGAAAGTCTGAAGTTAATAAACCCTTCAGATTCTCAGAATATGGGTTAAGGGAATGGGACATGATGATGCCCATCCTTTGGAAGAAGCATGGCAAGATCGTTCCAAGCCTTCTCAAGACACTGAACGCCAAATATGAGGAACTTGAAAAAGTGGCTAAGAGTCTTGGAATAGATCATGAGAAAGCGCTTGCTTCTCAGGGACTGTCAATCCCTAAGCCTACTTAGAACACTAGGAGGAAAAGAAAATTTGTGGGTCAGGAGACTGAACAATTCATAGCTGCTCTTCACTGCAACAGGATTCCTCCTCCAGGAGTCAAGTTTGTTCCCAACCTGGTCATCAAGGAACCTGAGTATGGTATATTCTTTGTCGATGAATTTGATCAGCCAGCATTCCAAAGAGTCAGTGACATCAATCTAGTGGAAACGACAACTCTCCTGGCGTACAAGCTAATGGCACTTCAAGTGAAGGGTTGTGAAAATGAAGAGTTTGTCAAGCTGTTGGATAGGATGATGAAAGAGCGACCTGACAATGAAGTGTTAGTGTCGAAGAAAGATAAACTGGAACTCTTGGGTATCTTGGAAGGAGAACAAGAACCCTGAGTATTATGTTAGACGATAGGACTTTGTAAATGATAAATAAAATGATGGCCCATGTTTTTGTTATTTCAGTGTCCTTAATAGCTTTCTAGTATATTCAGTTTGAGTAGAAGTCATTAGCTCACTCATAACTGATCAAAACACTTAGGCATAATTTATATCCAAATAGGGGGAGATTGTTGGGTCCGTCAGTACCCAAGGATCTTGATAACAGGATTTGAATACAAATTACGTTAAGTGTTAATCAACCGAAAACATACTTAAGTCACTGAGTGAACAGTCACTCAGTGAGTTACCTTCAAGATGTTCAGGACGAGTCTAAGAAGAAAGACTCACCACTCAGTGAGGCAGAACTCCCTGATTGTTACTTGAGACAAAGAAGAAGGTAATGGGTTCAGTGAGTGTTGGAAAAGAACTCACTGAACCCCAGTCTCCTCAACAACAATAAGTGATTGAAGACTGAAGACTGAAGGCGTGGACTGAAGAACCTGAAGCCTGAAAGAAAGGCGGGATTAGGCGGGAAGAGTTTGAAGAGATAAGGTGAAGTCTTATCGGGCCAGAAACGAACCTTCCGTAAAACGGCTAAAAGTCAAGAAGTGTCAGAACTGACACTCGTAAAGACTTTTAGGCCTATTCCTATTGGTTCTTGGAAATGACAAATACTGTTGTAGTTGTCAGACACGCTTGCTTATTCTTTTTGTATTTTAATCATCAGTGCTCTTTTCCTTTGTGTATAAATAGGATCAGATAGGAGAAAAGCGTATTAAGTTTTGTGCATTAAAAGCTTAGACTTTCACAAAACCACTTTTCTTCTACAAAGAGTAACTAAGTCCCTGAGATAGCTCAGTGGGTCGATATTGTTACCACTCAAGTATAGCTTGAGTTTAGATAGGAGACACACCATACCTTGTCTATTCAATCCCAAGTGTTTGTTCCGCAAAACACTTGGGTAATAGATTCTTTGATTGATTTCTAATAAGAATTTAAACGTTGAAAAATTTTGTGTTTTTATATTTACGTTTTACTTATTGTTAGGAATTATTAGAATAATAGTTATTTCATTTCTGCTGATAGAAGTAATGGTTCCTGCTGGCAGGTATGTAGTTCCTGCTGGTATGGTTCCTGCTGGTAGTAGAGATAGTTCCTGCTGCTAGTTTGGTTTCTGCGGGTAATAGTAATTAGTTAACCCGTAGGTTTAGAAAGTTTGTTAGAGTTATATTAGGAAGAGATAGTGTATATCTTCTTCACACGTTTTCTAGAATGGGCGGTATTAGGGTTTCTTGTGTATAAAAGAAACTCACGGCTATTGATATTGTAACACCTTGAACGATTATTAGTTAATAAAAGATCCATAGAGGATCAAAGTATTAGTAGCTATTGTCTTCTTCAACTCTTGTATTTAGTTTCCGCATAAACATAAGTTTATAATCAGAGATTCTCTTAGTCTGTTTGTGATTACATAAACATTCTATTGATCTTAACCGGCTCAAAGTTCTATCAAGTAGGCACGATCCAACAAGTGGTATCAGAGCCTGGTTAGAGTCTCTATAGAAGAAGAAAACCGTTTCCAAACAAATCTCTTAAACCCTTATTCAATGGCTGCATCCGGAACTGATGAGTCTGTTATCAATAATGAAAAACCCCAAACACAAAACGTTCAACAAATCCTTACAACCACAGTCTCTAACATCAATGCTAAATTCCCTTACCTAAAGAAGGATGAATATGAGATCTGGGCCATGAAGATGGAGTACTGGATCTCAAACAGTGATCATAACCTTTGGAACATCATTCTAAATGGTAATAGCAGGAAGAAAACTGGAAGAGATGAAAGAGGGAACATAATCATTCTTCCTCCTATTACTGCTGATGAACATATTGCAGTTCAGAGGGAGACTAAAGCAAGAACTTTGCTGCTTCAGTCTCTCCTAGAGGACCACATGGGTGATTTTCATCACCTAGATGATGCAAGGGACATCTGGTTAGCTGTAAAAGCCAAATTTGGTGGGAATGATGAGTCTAAGAAAATGAGGAAGTCCATACTGAAGCAGGAGTTCCAAGAGTTCAAGATCACTGAGGCAGAAGGACTACATAAAGGGTATGACAGGTTCCATAAAATACTGAGCCAACTCAATCAGTTGCAGGCAAGGCCAGACAATGAAGACTGCAACACCAAGTTCTTGAGGGCATTGCCTCCTTCCTGGTCTCAGGTATCAATCACACTCAAGACAAAGGGTGGTCTTGATTCCTTAAGCTTTGATGATATGTACAACAAGCTTAGGACCCTGGAGATTGATATCAAGGGAGGTTCGAGCTATTCCTCTGCTCCAACTCACTCAGCTTTTGTTAGTACTACCAGTACTAATAACAAGTTGACTTATGCTGATAGTCCAACCTCATCATCTTCATCCTATACCCCTGCTACACCAAGAACACACTCAAAATCTGGGAATGTGATGGAAGATGTGCTTCATTCGTTTGTTGCTGAAACTGTTCCACAACAGCAACTTGCATATGAAGACTTTGACCAAATTGATAAGCTGGATTTGGAAGAATTGGACATCAAGTGGCAGATGGCTATGCTTTCATTGAAGGTGAACAGGTTTGAAAAGAAGGCTGGGAGGAAGATTCAGTTCAACAGGAAGGATGGAGCAAGGTTTGATAAAGGAAAGGTTCAGTGTTATAATTGCTCTCAACTGGGTCACTTTGCAAGAGAATGCAAAGAAAAGAAGGCAGATGATAATACAAGATATTCTGCTTTCAAGATCAAAGAATTGGACTCAGAGGAGCCCAAAGCCTTGCTATCTGTTGATCACATGGTGGACTGGTCAAAGCATGAGGTAGATGCTGATGAAAGAGGAGCTGCTCAGGTGTACGGAATGCTTGCTGGAAGGGAGACAAATTTGGATGAGGAATTTGCTTTGATGGGTTACTCATCACAGGTACAAAATTGTCATTTTGGTTGTCATAATATGTATGCTGAACTTAAGAAAGAGTTTGATGATATAGAGTCTCAGTATAAAGATTATTATGTTAAGGTTCAAGCATATAGTAATTCACTTAAAACCTTAGAAAAACAAAAGGATTGGTACCAAAAGAATCAATTAGCATATGAAGAAAAGATTAGGGTGTTAGAAAGAGATTTGGTCAATACTACTAACTTGTTAAAACATTCTGAAAGAGAACATGATAAGGTGATTTTGGAGAAACAAGATTTGCAAGCTAAATTAGAAAGTGAGGAGGCTAAGTGTAATTCATTAAAAGAATCATCTAAACTTGTAGATAAGTTGAATAATAGCACTCAGTCTGTAAAGTCTAAGAAAGGTTTGGGGTATCATAAAATAGATGACCTTAATGAGCCAAGAAGCTTTGACCCTACTCCTAAGGAGGTAAATTACCAAATACCTGTCAAATTTGTCAAAGAAGGAGGAATGAATTCTGTTCCTCCACCTATAAGAGGAGTGTTTAAGCCTACCCCTATCCACTCAGACCTTGATACAGACTTAGATGAATCACATATGACCTATGGCAAAAAGTCCAATGACTTGCCTGTGATTGACTCTGAATCTAATGACTTTGTCTCTTGTTCTTACAGTGACAATTCCTCAGAACCCAAGACTAATGACTTTGCCTCATGTGATGCAAGTGACAAGTCTACCTCACCCAAGTCTGATGACTTCTCCTCAAGAGTAGCTGATGATGAATCATATTCAAAGACAGCTGCTTTTGAAGACATTTCTTTTGCTTCTGTTAAAAACAATGATGTTTCTAGTTTTAATTTTGTTAAGAACAATTATGTTTCATGTTTTGGCTGTGATAACTTGGTGTGCAATAAGAAAAGTCAGGTTAAGAATAAATCTTTTAGAAAGAAATCTTGTTTTGTTTGTGGTAGTTATGCTCATCTTATTAAAGATTGTGACTTTTATGAGAAAAGGATGGGTATGTGTGCTGGACAACAGCAATCTAGGCTATTATGGAACAATGTAGATAATATACCCCCATTTGTTCCACAAGCAGCAAAAATGAGCTCTTGTCGAGCTGCTTTTCCTGCTGGTAAGCCAGTTGCTGCTGGTAAGCCAGTTTCTGCTGGTAAGCCAGTTCCTACCAGTTCCTGCTGGTAAGCCAGTTGCTGCTGGTAAGCCAGTTCCTACTGGTAAGCCATTTCCTGCAGGAAAACCAGTTCCAGCTGGTAATCCCAATTCTGCTGGTTGGAAAAGAAATGCTGCTAGACCTTTCTACAGACCTACAAGCACTTACTTTCAAAATGATTTTAGGCCTGTTTATTTTGACTCTATGCAAAAGGGGGGGCAAGATGAGAAACTGCTGTTAAGCCCTCAGCAGGTTGTTCTTGGAGACACAATGGCCAATATATGAGAATGGGGTCCAAGAACAGTGGTGGATCTCATCAATCTCCATGGTTTACTTATTATTGATCCACTAGGCAGGCCCAAGTCAGTGATGGCTTGGGTCTCCCATTGTATCTAATGTTGTTATATGTTCTTTTGTTGTAGGAAAATCCTCATAGAAGTAAGAATGTAGGTATTGTTGACAGTGGATGTTCTAGAAGTATGACAGGAAACATAGAGAGACTGCATGGTTTTATACCCATTAAAGGAGGGAATGTGACATTTAGAGGAGGGGATGGCAAGATAACAGGGAAAGGAACTATAAGGACATCCAAGCTGGATTTTGAGAATGTCTATTATGTGAAAGAACTTAAGAATTTCAACTTGTTCTCGGTCTCACAAATTTGTGACAAGAAGAACAGTGTTCTCTTCACTGAGACTGACTGTCTTATGCTATCCAAAGACTTCAAGTTACCTGATGAGAGTCAGGTTGTGCTTAAAGTTCCAAGAACACACAACCTTTACAGCTTCAATTTAAATGATGTCCAGCCTGAGGGTGATTTGGCTTGCTTGGTGGCAAAAGCATCTGTGGATGAATCTAACAAATGGCATAGGAGGATGGCTCATGTGAACTTTAAGACCATCAACAAGTTGGCAAAGAATGGATTAGTACAAGGGCTCCCTCTCAAGACCTTCACAAATGAACACAATTGTGTTGCCTGCAACAAAGGAAAGCAACACAAAGCTTCATACAAGGTCATCACAGCTGTGAGCACCATCACTGAGCCTCTTCAGTTACTTCATATGGATCTTTTTGGTCCTACTTCCATCAGAAGTATTGACCATAAGTACTATTGCCTGGTGATTATAGATGACTTTAGCAGGTTTTCTTGGACTTTCTTCTTAGGTACTAAAGATGAAACCTATCCTGTGATTAGGGACTTTATTGCCTTAATTGAAAACCAACTAAATAAAAAGGTTAAGACTATAAGGTGTGACAATGGGACAGAGTTTAAAAATTCTAACCTAATTGACTTCTGTGGGCATAAGGGAATTAAAAAGGGACTATAGTAATGCCAGAACCCCACAACAAAATGGGGTTGCTGAAAGGAAAAAATAGAACCCTTATAAAAGCAGCTAGATCAATGTTGGCTGACTCTAAGTTACCTACCATGTTTTGGACTGAAGCAGTTTGAACTGCTTGCTATGTTCTGAATAGGGTATCGATTACTAGTCCTCACAACAAAATACCTTATGAGCTTTTGTCTAGGAAGGTTCCTAACATTAGTTATCTTAAACCTTTTGGATGTCATGTAACTATTTTGAACACCAGTGATCACCTAGGTAAATTTGAAGGGAAGGCAGATGAGGGGTTTATTGTTGGTTATTCTGCTCATAGTAAGGCCTATAGGGTTTATAATTTATCTGCTAAGAGGATAGAAGAGACACTCAATTTAAGATATCTTGAGGATAAACCTAACTTACAGGGTGCAGGTCATGAGTGGTATTTTGACCTTGATTATCTGACTGATACTTTAGGTTATTCTAGATTCAAAGCTAATCAATCTGCAGGTACACATGATTATCAAACTAACAATGCAGGTACCTCAGATGATGATTCAGACTCAGAGTGTAATGAACAACCCATTGTTGTTCCTTCTTTTCCCTCTAACCACTTTTCAGGTACTGAGCTCAAAGACTCTTCTGATATGGCTGAAGGTGATTCAAGTTTTGCAGAAGATCTTGCTAGGCTTCAAAGACAAGAACATGATGCTAAGGAAGCAGCTGCAAAGTTTGGTTTCGAATTCACACAAGAAACAGAGGAGATCTTAAGAAAAGCTACAGATGCAGCCCGCAGGAATATGGATTCTGCTGGTGGTATTCTGGTTCCTGCTGCTTCTACCAATTCTGCTGATAGCTCTTCTGTTCCTGCTGTTGTCACCATTCCTGCTGGTCCTTTATCCACTCCTTTTGTTGACTCATTGGGGTTCATTGAACCTCCCACAAGATACCCAAGTCCATCTGATCTTGGAAATTCCCTCTCTTCAGGATCTAAGCTGGAAGATCCTCATCATCAATCAAGAACAGGCATCTTCACTTCCTCCTCATATGATGATGACTTCAATCCCTCTATCACCAATCAAGCATCAACCATTGATGTTAATCCCACTGCTACTAAGAGGATTAACACGGTTCATCCTCAGTCTTTGATTCTTGGAGATCCCAATTCAACGGTTCAAACAAGAAGCAAGTTGAAACAACCAATGTTTGTAGAAACTGCTTTTGTTAGTTATATTCAAGATCAGCTAAGGAATAATCACACAGACTATCTCCATTCCCTCTATGCTTGTTTTCTGTCTCAAATTGAACCAAGCAGTGTAGCACACGCTCTTGAAGATTCTGATTGGGTTGTGGCTATGCAAGAGGAAATGCAACAGTTTATGAATCAGAAAGTCTGAAAGTTAGTACCTTTGCTTGAAGGAAAGTATGCAATTGGAACGAAATGGATTCTCAAGAACAAAAGAGATGCTCGAGGTATTGTGGTTCAAAATAATGCTAGATTGGTTGCTCAAGGTCATAGGCAGGAAGAAGGTATTGACTATAATGAGGTGTTTGCTCCTGTGGCGAGAGTTGAAGCTATTAGACTATTTTTAGCTTTTGCCTCATGCATGGGATTCATTGTCTATCAGATGGATGTGAAGAGTGCATTTCTCTATGGTGAAATTGAAGAGGTGGTGTATGTAACTCAGCCCAAGGGTTTTGTGGACCCACAGAATCCTGATTTGGTTTACAAGGTGGTGAAAGCACTCTATGGACTTCATCAAGCACCCAGGGCATGGTATGCTCAATTGTCTACTTTTCTGCTGAAGCATGGGTACAGAAGAGGAGCAATTGACAAGACACTCTTCATTAAGCAAAATTCAAAAGATATCATCCTTGTTCAGGTTTATGTGGATGACATCATTTTTGGTTCCACAAAGAAAGCTTGGTGCAGGGAGTTTGAGGTGCTAATGAAGGGAGAATTTGAGATGAGTGCTATGGGAGAGCTTACCTTTTTCTTGGGCTTACAAGTCAAACAAAAGCTTGATGGGATCTTTATCTGTCAAGAAAAGTATGTGCAAGACATACTTAAGAAGTTTGATTTGGACAGTGTGAGGACTGCAACGACACCATATGAAGCTCCAAAGCCTAAATCCAACAATGAACCTGATGATGTTGTTAATGTTCACCTCTACAGATCTATGATAGGTTCACTGATGTATTTGACAGCTTCTAGGCCTGATATCATGTTTGCAGTAAGTGCTTGTTCCAGGCATCAAGTTACACCATTAACTTCACACTTGAATGCAGTCAAGAAAATCTTCAAATATCTAAAAGGATAACCTAACTTGGGTCTTTGGTACCCAAGAGATTCTCCTTTTGTGTTGGAAGCTTATAGTGACAGTGATTATGCTGCTGCTAACTTTGATAGGAAGTCTACTACTAGGGGGTGTCAGTTTCTGGGCAGGAGGTTGATATCTTGGCAATGCAAAAAGAAGACTATTGTGGCTACATCTTCAACTGAGGCAGAGTATGTTGCTGCTGCTAGTTGCTATGGTCAGGTACTTTGGATTCAAAATCAATTTTTAGACTATGGGTTTAACTTTATGAATACTAAAATCTTTATTGATAACCAAAGCACCATTTGCATTGTTAAAAACCCAGTTTTTCACCAAAGAACAAAGCACATAGAAATTAGGCACCATTTTATCCGAGATGCTAATGAGAAACATCTTATCCAAGTGCTTAAAATACACACTGATGATAATGTGGCTGATTTGTTAACTAAAGCTTTTGATGGCCTAAGATTTAACTAATGGGATGCTTAATCCTTAAGTGCTGAGATTGAGGGGAGGTATACGCCTAAGGGGAGGCTTATTGTTGTATTATTTTTCTTTCTTTTCTTTTAGTAGTTAAAAAAAAAATATATATATATATATATATATATATATATATATATATATATATTATATATATATATATATAGTATAGATTGTCTACTAACTTGTATGCAGGTACAGTGTTGGTTTCTTTACCACACAACAAATGGTAATCAACTCACCATGTCTTACAGACAAGAAAGAGTTGACTCACCATGAGGGTACGGCTCTGGTGTGATTATCAAATCCGTTGACAGCTGTAATAGTTTGCTCAAAACTATAGGGTATTCAACTCACCCATGTTTCATTACTGAGAGTTGAAATGGTTATCAATTCACCATGGATGTTACCCTTTGGGGTTCCAAAGAATTGGCTATCCCACATGTATATGGCTTGTGGTAAAGGCAGTGGAAAACCATATTTGGTACTCAATTCACCAAGGTTATCTTCAACCTAAGACTTGACTAGTCCTGAGCAAACGGCTACAGGTAAAGACAAAGCAAATCCGTTGATAGTTGATGGTTTACTAAAAATCATATGGTTATCAATGTACCATGGTCTTACACACCAAAACATTGGCTACTCCAGTAGTTAATGGCTATTGGTAAAGAGACATCAAATCCATTAATTTTCAATGATTCACCTCTCACAGGAGTTAACACACCTGGAAGTGATGAGAATAGTATGAAACTTAAAAGTTTTGATGTACAAATAGTCATGGTTGCAGTAAAGATCCAGTGAATTGTATATCAGATGGTGACAAGATTAAGATGTTGTGGTTTCCTATTGCTGCTGTTACTTAGAGGTTGCTGCTGGAAACTTGTTCTTAATGGTGATTTCTTGTTGCTGCTGGTTCTATTCCGTTGCTGCTGGTTACATTATTGTTGCTGCTGAAGATCAATCCTCATGCTTGGGACGTCAAAGATCTATCTAGAAACTTGAAGTTAACCAAGTCAAATTCAAGTTTAGGGGAGGATTGTTAGGAATTATTAGAATAATAGTTATTTCATTTCTGCTGATAGTAGTAATGGTTCCTGCTGGCAGGTATGTAGTTCCTGCTGGTATGGTTCCTGCTGGTAGTAGAGATAGTTCCTGCTGCTAGTTTGGTTTCTGCGGGTAATAGTAATTAGTTAACCCATAGGTTTAGAAAGTTTGTTAGAGTTATATTAAGGAGAGATAGTGTATATCTTCTTCACACGTTTTCTAGAATGGGCGGTATTAGGGTTTCTTGTGTATAAAAGAAACTCACGGCTATTGATATTGTAACACCTTGAACGATTATTAGTTAATAAAAGATCCATAGAGGATCAAAGTATTAGTAGCTATTTTCTTCTTCAACTCTTGTGTTTAGTTTCCGCATAAACATAAGTTTATAATCAGAGATTCTCTTAGTCTGTTTGTGATTACATAAACATTCTATTGATCTTAACCGGCTCAAAGATCTATCAAGTAGGCACGATCCAACACTTATTTGTTATAATTAATCATTAAGTTAATCTCAGTCATAAACACAATTAGATTAACTTTGTAGTTACTTCTAAGCGTGTAAAGGGAACAACAATTACAACATACGTTTATACATTGTTCCCGTGTTTTGTGACAACAAAGGTGCAATTGACCTAAGCAAGAATCCCGTCCATTACTCCCGAACAAAACACATCGAGATTCGTCATCACTCACTCCGAGACAACGTCCAAAAGGGAAATATCCTCATGGAAAAGGCCATCTCCGAAAAAAACATCGTCGACATTTTAACAAAACCTTTAAAATGGAAACGTTTAATTATCTTATAATAGGTCTCGGAATGATGGAACATAAAGAATAAAATAGTTATTCTTTGTTGGTTTCCAAATTGAGATATTAGTTATTGTAAGTAAATGCAAATTTTATATTACAAATCTAATTTGTAATTAAATCTCTAAACCAAGTAACAAATATTAGTTATTTGTTATCCATGCAAACATTCGTGCAAAAATTCATTCTATATTTCTCCTCTAAATTATCTACTATCTTATCCAAATTCAAAATCTACTAAACATCACTTTCATTGGACCACTTAGATTTGTACTTATTTATGATATCTTTGGATTCTGCTGTGTGTTCATGACTGCTGACTTTAGATACTTTGTATAATCTGTAATAGTGTTCGTGTAAGGAGGATGGAAGAAATCGACCTAAAAGTTGTGTCTAATACTTGGAAGAAGATCTTTGTTAAGAGGTATGGACAACTAAATAATTCACTTCCACATACATTAGGCATGCAAACCATGTCGTTTTGGGGTGAAATAAAGTCGCATAGAATTATTGAACACATAATGATGCGGCTGAATTGCTTTCGATTTAAACCAGATGGAGGAAGAATTAAAACTATTGCTAGATTGCCTGATGGTCTTAAAGGTCATTATGTTATTCAGTATTTATTTTACAAATTCGGGGCTATAAACAGAATTGAAATTTCATTAATGATAGTTATGATATATAACTGTTGTTGGATATGAATTAGCTTCGTATGAGTAAAGGGTATACTATCAATAGCTTGTTCCAAATTTTTCTATCCATAAGGGTTGCCAATTCTGTTTTAACAAATATGGGAGTTGTTGAATACAAAATGATGCGGTTCAACAATTTTCTTAAATGTGTATTGCCTCACAATGACGATTAAACATATGTCACCTTGCTGAAACAGATTTGTTCAGGTATGCAATTTATTTCTTCATAGGAAAATATACTATTACTTCTCTTTGATATTAACATGATTCTGCTCTCAATCATTCCTGAGGCTAACGTTAGAATAGTGGTAGTTTTTTCGACACTTCTTTAAGTTTAATGCCTGATGTTGATTTATTGGTAGTTTTGCCTTAATGCTACTGTTAACACTTCACATTACCATATATTAGTTTAAGTTAATACCGTTTAATCTGCTTTGGGCGAGCGACAAGATTGTGGTTAATAGTGAAGTTGGTACTTAGGGCCACATAGCAGCCTTTAAAGGATACTACCAAGATTTGCATATTAGGCCGGGAATCAATATGCTATGTTTTGGGTTTAAACGGGTTTTTAATTTAATGACCTACTAGATATAGCTAATAACTTTTTTCGGTTTATTTCTTCGACAGTTCTTTGATTAAGTTTTTCTGCATGCACCAACCATCGTATCTTAAATAATTTTTTTCTATTTTATGTTCAAGACAGTTTCTATATATCAAATTGGCATATGAATATGGGACTTCCATTATTTGGTTTCTGGAACAATGCACAATTACTATACAATTTGTTGCTGCATTAGTTCGTCTTCGTTGATCAAGAAGAATTGTTCACTAACTTTAAAGTTGAAGGATCTGTGGTATGAAGTATATGCGTTGGACTTCACTGAATCAGAAACTGTATTTCGTTTGCATTCCCTTGCCTAAACGACCTCTTGGTTTACCTGATTGAATACGTTTTTGGTTTCTCTTTTTGTAATGTACATGTTGACATAGTAATAGGACAAGCATGTTCACATATATATAACAAAATCCCGGTGCTTTATGGTTTGTGTCTTGGTAGTGTGTAGCTTATTTCTGTTGGTTAAGATTGTTTTTAGTAATTGTTAGATAGTTAAACTTACTCTGCAGACTGTTTTATGTAACAACCATTGGAAAATAACGATGAGTATGTTGTTTAGATCACTCATGATGATGAAAAAATTGATGAATATGTATTCTAATTGAGAATTTGAGATTGAATTCGGTAAGCCATTATAGCCATTAACGACTGCAACGTTGAATGTTAAACAAATGTGGTGTATGAGCAACGACAAGTTTATAAGCATTTTCGTTCATCTTATTGTTAAAACTTTATCCGTTTTCACACCGCTAATAGTGGTGTAATTTAATCCTTTTGCCATTTTGGAAAAGCCCAAAACTACACCATTTTGACATCCTAAACAATGTCCCTCACATCTCTTCCAAAACTATGTCGTTTTAATCCTTTCCATAACTAATCCCAAAAACTATGTCATTTTGATCCGTCCGCTATCTTCTTCATGCTCCATTCCATTAGGATCTCTCCATCATGCTCCACCTGGATTCCACTAAGTATCATTGATTGTATACATGTCCTCGAATTAATAAAAAAAAGGATGACTCATGAGTGTTTTGTGTATATATGGGAATGATTATGGATATAGGTATGGAAATGGGTTTGTAAACCCACCACCATAGGTGGGTATAGAAAAGGCTTATTTTCATAGGTTTCATACACATTTTCAAAAATCAAACCCATAAACCTAACAACTATGTTGGGAACGAAAACATTTCTTCATTTCCATACCTTCAAACCAAACGGCCCCTCAATCTTCCACAAATCCATGACTCTTTGTTTCTACAAATTTCTTTGTATTCGTTCATCAAATAATCAAAAAATCAGTTAGGACAAATATCAGACTTAAATTGCCTTTGCCATAACGCGCAAGAACCTAACTATTTCTAAACATTAAACGGTGTCGTATGTTGAATTCGCAAAAAATATCAGACTTAAATTGGCTATGTTGCAGCGCAACAACCAAATTCCTCGTTTAAATAAAGTAACATAATTTTTTTTTAAAGTACACGTCAATTGTATAGCCTTAACAATATAATAAACGATATCTATATTATAAACTTGAAATTGAGAAGAAAAAAAAATTACTCCATATTTTTCTTTGTGATAGCTTTAATTTAATCATCCATCACTAAAAGTCAATAAAAATATTTAACTAAATTTACTACTATATTACTTTGAGGAGAGTTATTTTACATACCAAACTTTTCCTACATACCAAGGGACTCATCCTCATCATTCATCTAAAAAGAAATCAATGGTTGAGATTAAAAGCATTTTAATATTTCACCTATTTTTTATAATTTAAATATCTCTTAAACCGTTAATCGTTAAGAAAATAATTACACCATCGCGACGAGCATTTAATTATCTTTCTATAGACGGGCACTTTGATATACTTTCGACAATTTTTTTTTTGTTTTTTTCACGTTTTTTTTTTTTTCGTTACTAAATTTGCATGAAAAAAATCATATGTGATATATCACATGTGATATTAGTGTTAAATCACATATGATATGTAATATCACATTACATATCACATGTGATTTTTTCATGCAAATTTAGTAGCAAAAAAAAAACGTAAAAAAAGCGAAAAATTTTTTTGTCGAAAGTCTATCAAAGTGCATATCTATAGAAAGATAATTAAATGCTCGTCGTAACGGTATATTTTTTTTCGCTTAACGATTAACGGTTTGAAAGATATTAATATTTGAAAAAAAATGATGAAAGTGTGTTTTTTAAATTATTGGGATTAATCTCATCCATTATATCAAATAAAGATGGAGGGGGGAGATTGGTCCTTTAGTATGTAAAAAAAGCTTTGTCCTCAAATAATCTTAAATCTATTACTTTAGGGCAGTTTATACGGACCCCCTATAAAGGGGTTTGCAATCATTGCATGTATTAAGTGGTTGTATTATGTCCATCATAATGTTATACTGTGTATTTCGCGGTTTGTATAATTAAGCCAAGGGGTTTGTATAATATACCCCTCTTACTTTTAGTACAAACATGGTCCCACTTATCCATGACGCGTGAGTCTCCCACTCCAACCACACCTCCCTGCCTTTTTCAACATTTCCCAACACCAAAATTTTACTATAAAATAAACCGAAAGCGACACTTATTAAATAAAACTCAAAAAAAAAAAAAGAATAACAAAAGCAGCAGTAGGCAGACTAATGCTACATAGTACTAGACTAGTCCCGTAACTGAAATCAAATCCGAAACCAAATTCCAATCACTCATTTCAAATCCGCCAAACAGTACTTCCAACACTCACGTCACCCACCACTTATAAGCCCCCCTGCTTATCACACATCCTTTTTTTAAACGTTACGATAAGTCAAGCCACTTATCAAATATACATATAAGTAGAACGCATCGAAGATCGTGATAAAATAGACCAAGTCCCTACCTTATTACCTTACCATACATACCCACATCTTGTTATATAATTCAAAACCCTAATTTTTATAAGTTTAATGAATTTGGTTTGAGATTGATTTTTAATGTCGTCTTTGAGTAGAGAATTGGTGTTTTTGATACTTCAGTTTCTTGAAGAGGAGAAGTTTAAGGAAGCTGTTCATAGGTTTGGTTTTGTTTTTTTTGGGGGAATTAGGTTTTTTGGTTTTGTGGATGAGTGATTGGTGGTTAGTTGTTGTGTTTTTTGGGGTTTGTGGGAGGTTTTTCTGGAAGCAGTCTCTCTGGTTCGGGTATAGGGGTAGGGTAGGGGTAGGGGTAGGGTTATGACTGTCTACGTCTTAACTTGGTTATACTGCGGTTTGGCGGGATTGGGTATTGTTGTTGTTGATTGGTTATGGGAATAAGATATTTGGGTATGGGGTGAAGGAAATTGTGCTTATGTGATTATTTGTTAGTTTGGGGGTGTTTGTTTTGGCTTATGGCTTATTTGGTTTTCGGCTTATGTTTCGTAAGCTCACTTTTTGTGGCTTATTTTCAAACTTTTCGGCTTATATAAGCTTTATATGACATATAAAGCTTTATAAGACGAAAAGTTTCAAAATAAGCCACAAAAAGTGAGCTTATGAAACATAAGCCGAAACAAACACCCCCTAAGTAGTTTAAGAGAGTGTCTGGGATTGCATTTTTTCTGCTTATGTGCTTAATTGTAAGAAGATACATAGTTTGGAGTGGTTCAATAAAACAAACACCGTATTTGGGTTTAATAAGTTTTTTATAGGGACTGCTTATTTCATAGTGGTTAATTGAGATGAAATTCAAACTACTTTTTTTTTTTTTTTTTTTTTTCTGTTAAATTAAACCTAAAACGCTTGATTAAAATAGATTCAGTTGACACTTGTTAACCAATTGGCTGTTTTCGCTAAGTTGCTTACATGTTAGTCGTTTTATTTAAGTAATAACTGTTGACCAATAGGAGGTGTGATTACTTGTAGATGTTTATTGCTTGTTTTGACGGACTGTAAAATATCTTCTTGGTTGAGTTGTTTTGGTTATTTTAAGGGAGTATTACAATTCGCGTGTTTTGTGTAGGCTTGAGCAAGAATCTGGGTTTTACTTTAACGTCAAGTATTTTGAGGAGAAAGTGCATGCCGGTGAATGGGATGAAGTCGAGAAATATTTGTCTGGTTACACCAAGGTTGATGATAACAGATACTCAATGAAGATTTTCTTCGAGATCAGGAAACAGAAGTATCTTGAAGCTCTTGATAAGTATGTATTGATTTGATGCTTTATTTTGAATACGGTGTTCAACTTGTTTGGCTAATTTGGGAATGCGTGTGATGCGGCTTATGATTTTATTTTTGTAACTGGTATTGCTAGGCAAGATAAGGCAAAAGCTGTTGAGATATTGGTAAATGACTTGAAAGTCTTCTCAACATTTAATGAAGATCTATATAAGGAAATTACACAGCTGTTGACGCTTACTAACTTCAGGTAACGTCGTCGTTTTGGAACTCTTGTTTTATTATCTGTTTAGCAGTTTCGCTTGTCAAATATCTCCTGTTGTTCAAATCTGCAATGGACATTAATTATTAATTTGATCAATAGTCGTTGTCGAGTGGTAGATTGAGCTGTGATTACCTAAAGTTGCTTGTTTATTTTGACTGTCGTCGTTTGTTAACTAAGTGAACTTTTCTATTGAAGGGAAAATGAGCAGCTATCGAAGTATGGTGATACTAAAACAGCTCGTAGCATTATGTTGGTCGAGCTTAAAAAGCTAATAGAAGCAAATCCTCTTTTTCGTGAGAAGCTTGTTTTTCCTACCTTAAAGTCGTCAAGACTGAGGACTCTGATTAACCAAAGGTAAAGGCAATTCTTCTTTTCTCTGTAAGTTGATATTATGGAATATATTTAACGATTGTTTGTTTTGTTCAGCTTAAATTGGCAGCATCAGCTGTGTAAGAATCCAAGGCCAAACCCAGATATCAAAACTTTATTTGCAGACCATACGTGCACACCTCCGAATGGTGCTATTGTACCTACAGCAGTCAATCTTCCGCCTGGTGCAGTCACAAAACCAATGGCTTACACATCGCTTGGAGGACATGGTGTATGACACCCTTTTTGTCCATTCGTCTAATCCTAATCTTGCTTAGATTAGTTTTTTTAAATAATGACATTTTCCTTAACATTCTGTTGCAGCCCTTTCCGCCCAATGCAGCTTCTGCAAATGCTAATGCTTTGGCAGGGTGGATGGCAAACGCTGCTGCTGCTTCTTCGTCTGTCCAGGCAGGTGTTGTTTCTGCATCATCTTTAGCCGCTCCGCCAAATCAAGGTTAGAGTTACAGATACAACTTGGTTACAGTTTTATAAGTGCATGTTTAATGTATATAACTTTTTTTTGTGTCATCTAGTATCCTTTTTAAAACGCCCTGCAACACCCCTTGCTCCACTTGGTATGGCCGAATATCAGAGTCCTGATCATGAACAATTAATGAAACGTCTGCGGCCTGCACAGCCTCTAGAAGAGGTACCAATTAAATTTGATGGAGCAAGCAATAATATCGTTGCAAGTGAAATTCATTAGCATTTTGGTGCATTTCTCCAGGTTTCATATGAATCTGCCCGGCAACAGTCATGGTCTGTGGAAGACTTGCCAAGAACAGTAGCCTTCAGTATGCATCAAGGATCGACTGTCACAAGCATGGATTTTCATCCTTCCAACCAAACATTGCTTCTTGGTATGATGGGAATTTTTTGTATCTTTGCTCTAAATGATATAAACCCCTTTATTTTTAGACGTTTGACTGTGACATCACATATATAACTTTTTTTTTCTTTCTGATTTCACTTTTATAGTTGGATCTATCAATGGTGATATCACGCTTTGGGACGTTGGGTCGCGCGAAAAACGGATGACAAAACCGTTCAACGTCTGGGATATGTCAACTTGTTCTCTGTCATTTCAGGTTAGGCTATATTATACTGCCTGCTGATTTGAAGATCTATTATATCTTTAAATTCTATGTAAGCTATAATTAATCAACATTTAAAGGATGTAAAATGTTAAGGATGTATAGTAAATAAACATATGATACAAGGCATTTGGCGTGTTTGTGGGAACTAATCTCTTGTGATTGCTTAATTGCTTACAAGGTTGAGTAACCATTTATGTAACTACTACTCACAGTCAAGAGATTGTGCAGGCTTCGTTTGGCAAGGATGCACCCATGTCTGTGAACCGTGTTAGGTGGAGTCCGGATGGATTGATTATTGGTAGGTGTATTTTTCTTTTTCTTTTTCTTTTTTCCTTAAAGTTGAACATCTTGAGTTACTGATTATTATGCCACAGGTGTTGCTTTCAATAAGCATTTGATCCATGTGTATTCCTATAATGCACCGAATGATTTACGCCAGCGATTAGAGGTGAGTTGAGATATCTTGCCGATCAGGCGGGTTGAGTAATAGGTCATAACTGGTCATCTTTTGTATGGGTTAGATTGGGTTGGCTGCCAAAGACTTTGTTTGTCTATTTCAAATGAAAGGTTTAATGCTTTGATTATGACTACAAAAACAATTTTGATAAAAAAAAAATGAATTAATCTTTGAATAAAACAGCACAGGAGGTTGTATGAATTAAATACTAGTGACTTACCGAATGGTTTGACTTGTTCGACCCGTTATTCTACCCACTTGACCAGTTTAAGATAAAACTCGGCCCAAATCGACCCATTCATAAGTAAATGGTTCGAAATTGCCAACTATAATATTGTGCCTCTAGAATATAAAAGTTGATCCCTCCTCTTTAAATTGTCTCCATCTTACGCAGATTGATGCTCATGTTGGAGGAGTGAATGACTTGGCCTTTGCTCATCCAAACAAACAGCTGTGTGTTGTTACTTGTGGGGATGATAAGATAATAAAGGTGCAAATACTATCTACAACCTTGTATAACTCCATAAATAGCAAAAAAAGAAAAAGAGAAACTTTCTAACAGGGAAAAGTATCAGGTGTGGGATTTAACTGGAAGGAAGCTATTTAATTTTGAAGGACATGAAGCACCAGTTTACTCTGTATGCCCTCATCAGAAAGAGAACATTCAGGTACGTCAGAATATATGTATGTATTCAGTATGTGTATAGAGAGAGATATGAGGCCTTAGAAATGTTCTTTGTCGTTCTGTATAGGTTTATAATGTATATATTAAGTTAGAAGTACTTCTATCACAAGTTATCATTCACGTGTATATTTCAGTTCATATTTTCAACTGCAATCGATGGTAAGATTAAGGCATGGCTCTATGACAATATGGGATCTAGAGTTGACTATGCTGCTCCAGGTCATGGCTGTACCACTATGCTATACAGTGCTGATGGCAGTCGGTAAGTTTATAGAATTTCACAAACAAATGGAAGGACCCTTTGCAATAAGTATGTATTACTAATTGTCATGGCTTGTGTGCTTTCAGATTGTTTTCTTGTGGAACAAGTAAAGAAGGGGACTCTTTCCTTGTTGAATGGAATGAAAGTGAAGGAGCCCTTAAGAAGACTTATTCTGGGTTCAGAAAGAAATTAAATGGTGTTGCACATTTTGACACTACTCGAAACCACTTTTTGGCTGTTGGTGAAGAAAACCAGATAAAGTTCTGGGACATGGATAATGTTAATATTCTCACTACTACAGAAGCTGATGGTGGACTGCCGGTTAGTATATTTGTGTTTGCTGACACTTATTCTTAACAATTAGAGGTGGAAAAATTAATGGGTTTAGTAAATGGTCAAAATGGGTTGGTATGGGTCAAAATGGGTATTTTGGTACTGGTCGAAGCATAACATGTTGACCTGACTTATTGACATAATTTTCAAATTATTATGATAATAAAAGTTATAAAAGTTTTACAATAATATAATTTTACAAATAAGATGTTTTATGCAATAAATACTCTTAAGGCCACTTTCAACCCATTTAAACCATTATCTATAATCAAAGATCCGTAATTCTTGTTTGTCCAGTTAAAGATAAACATACCACAAATCAGTCTTATCATTAGGTAAATGGGTCGAAATTTCCATTTAATTACAGTAAAGTATGCCCTCACTTTTTGCATTTTTAAACCCCATATTTATGTGATGTCAGATGTTTCCACGGTTGAGGTTCAACAAAGAAGGAAACCTTCTTGCTGTAGCTACTGCTGACAACGGGATCAAGATTCTTTCAAATGCTGTTGGTCTCAGATCATTAAGAACAACTGAAGCCCCATCCTTTGAGGCATCAAAAGCTTCCATCGAACCAACTGCAAATAAGGTGCATCATCTGTTAACTGATTCTACACTTTTATCCTTCCATCAGATTTTTTTAATTGTTTGATATATATCAAGTTTCATGTTTCATGGACCAGATGGCTAGCTCCTCTGCTATTGGTAATCCTAGTTCAGTTAACTGTAAAGTGGAGAGAAGCTCACCTGCCAGACCTTCCAACTTTCTTGTGAGTCAACTTTATTTTCTTGGGAGCCCTACTGATAATTTGTTCTTTGTCCAAATTTTTTAGTGAGTAAGAAATGATATTTTGGACATATGTTAGTGTACTGTGAGAAATTATTTGCTGATAAATGCTAATTTTTCTGCATATGTACGCATCTTATCTTTAGAAGGGTAGTGAGTCTGTGGGTCCAAGCATGGAAAAGCCAAGGAATCTGGATGATGATAAGATGAAACCCGGGCAGTTGGCGGAGATTCTTGATGCTGCCCAATGCCGGCTGGTTACCATGCCAGACAGTGCAGATGCCTCCAGCAAGGTATGTCAGCCATTGATTTTCGTGATAAATTTAGAGGTTGTAAATGAGCTTGTCAGGCAGGTTGGGTAACGGGCCAAACGGGTATTCTTTCGGGTCGAAACAGGCTAATTAGGTTGGGTTGACTTGGAACACTTTTTGTCCAGAACTTGAAATTTTTTAGAAGTTATGATTAAGATGATTTGTAGAAGTTCCTTTTAGTATATTTTAGCTTTCAACTTGTTTCCTTTTAATATGATTTTTTTTTAAAATTTAACTGTTATGGCATGTTAGAGATATTAGATAACCTGAATCGACCCTTTCACAAGTAAATGGTCGAATTTCCACCTCTAATAAAGTTGCTAGATGATGCTGAACAAGATAGCTCTTTGCAGGTTGCCCGTCTTCTTTACACAAATTCTGGAGTTGGGATTGTAGCCCTTGGATCAAATGGTATTCAGAGGCTATGGAAGTGGGCCCGCAATGAACAAAATCCGACAGGAAAAGTAATGTCATTACACCATTGATAATTTCATACTCTGTTAGTTCTTTAAATTTTTAATGATTATTAACATCTGATATTGGTAATGTTTGAAGGCCACTGCCAATGTTATTCCACAACATTGGCAACCAAATAGTGGTCTTCTTATGACAAATGATGTGACAGGCGTCAACCTAGAAGAAGCATTTCCGTGCATAGCGCTGTCAAAGAATGATTCTTATGTGATGTCTGCCTCTGGTGGGAAAATTTCCTTGTTCAACATGATGACTTTCAAGGTATGTTCACTGTCACGCATACATGAACCTTGTATTCTATTATTAGATAAATACATAAATTTAACTAATGCACTTTGTTTTGATGTTTATATTTAGGTAATGACAACATTCATGCCGCCTCCCCCTGCTTCAACCTTCCTTGCATTTCATCCTCAAGATAACAACATCATAGCTATTGGCATGGAAGATTCAACAATTCACATATATAATGTTAGGGTGGATGAGGTAATTATCTTCATTTTTGTTTATGTCTAGTTTGGTGCAGATTCTCTATGGGTCATAGTGTCATACAAGGGACCGGAAGTAATGTAATTGAGCTTGGGTTTTTGTAGGTGAAATCAAAGCTGAGAGGTCATCAGAAGAGGATATCTGGCCTTGCTTTTTCTACCCATTTGAAAATATTGGTTTCATCAGCTGCTGATGCTCATGTGAGTTTCTTTGACATATTGTTACTTAACTTAAGGGAAAATCACGCATAATAGAAGTATTATTTCGGTTGTTTCAGTTCAAGATATATTGTACGCAACCTTAAATTATATTTAGTCAAGCCACTGATTTGGTCTTGTAGGCATAGAACTTTTTTGAGGTGGTGTTAACTAAATCTGAATGACTGAGTTTGGATTTGGTTGGCTAATGTGGTCTTGTTTGGCATTAAGTTTTAGAAGGAATGTAGATCGTCCAAAACTTCATCCAACAAATCCTCCTAATGGACATTATATCAAAAAAAAGCAAGTGATGCTGACTTTTGTAGGTGTATGGTGGCGAAATTCAAATTGAAAGACTTTTAGAAGGGAGTGTAGGTGCATATAAGATTACCAAAAAGTCGATGTCTGAGAAAATCATGTTGTATCTTGATTTAGACTCCAACACACGTTCCAGTCATATCTTTTACAAATACATTAAAAGACATCAAATCAGCATCACCGTTTGTAATAAATAGAAGCTAATTTTCCAACTCTTATAAACAGTGGTGAAATTAGGTGTCAATCAGTCAATGTGTCATGGTTTAAGTTTAAGTTTATGTTTAATTCTTTCAAGGCCTTGCAGCATATATTATTCTATGTTTGGAAGGGATACATCCTCTTTTATCTGTTCTTTGTTCACACTTTTTGTGTGCGAGTGATCATAACTTTAGGTCACCAAGCAGTAATATATCATAAGAACATCTGAGAACTAAACTACATGATTTAGTTAATATATATTACTTAGTATGAGATTTTACCATACAGATTTGTTTCTGGAGCATTGATTCATGGGAGAAGAGGAGAATGGTACAAATACAACTTCCACTTGGCAAAGCACCTACAGGTGACACTCGTGTTCAGTTCCACATCTATACAGATACGCTTGCTGGTATCTCATGAAACACAATTAGCATTATATGATGCCTCCAAGATGGAACTCATACGTCAGGTACAATGCATCCACTATCATTTTCGAATAATCATTTTCAAGAATACAACAATGAACCTAAAACTAATATCATTGCAGTTTTTTTTATAAAAGGGTTCTTATTGGCTGGATTCCCTATATTAACCTTGTTGCTTTTTGGAACAACGATAACATTATTAGATGGTTTTGTGAATTTCTGTTGCAGTGGCTCCCTCAAGACAACCTTTCAGCACCTATATCATATGCTTCATACTCTTGCAACAGTCAACTTGTTTATGCTTCCTTTTGCAATGGCAACATTGGTGTGTTCGATGCAGACACCTTAAAATTGAGATGCCGTATTGCGCCTTCTGTATATCTGCCAACATCAGTACCAAATGGGTAAGTGCATCAAGTTTCATGTTCATTTTCTTGGGTCCTGCTGCTACAAGTGCTTTGTTTCTTTTTTGTCCGGCTATTGCAGTGATTTCTTCTGATTATTTTTTTATGATTGGATCATTGATGAGTCGGAGGTGGCAGTTTAGACCCTTTTATGATTGGGTCATATTGGTTGTGTAGCTTCTCAAACGGGTCAAGTTTAATAGTTACCTGAAAAGGGAATGGGTCAACTGGGTATACGGATTCCAAGGTCTCGTTTTAGTGCACATGACCTCCTAAATTATATTTAGTTCAAAGATTTAGATATTGTAATAATATCAGTTTTCTAATAATAGTTAACACATAAACTATTTGTAAAAAGAAAAGTAGACAAACAACATTTAGGTCAACCCTACCCTGCCGACCAGTTTCAACCTGAACAAAAAGTTGAGCGATTTTAACCTAGACCTGTTTTGACCCATTAGCCAAGCCGCCTGATCCACCTTACCATCTCTACTCACACACATACATTAGGTTTTCCAGCGGCACAATATTATCCATTATATCTAAGATAAGTTAAATGATCTTGTTTTTTATGCAGAAATCAAGCTCCATACCCACTTGTGGTGGCAGCACATCCACAGGAGCAAAACCAGTTTGCAGTGGGACTGACAGATGGATCTGTTAAGGTAATAGAGCCTTCAGAGGCTGAAGGAAAATGGGGCTTAAATCCATCTGATGAGAGCTGAATACTAAATAGCAGAATCATCCCAAATAGTATGAATTAGTAGAACACAATATAGATTTTCATATTTTTCTTCATGCATCCTCCGTATCGAAGGTAAGATTGGCCTATATGTATTCTTCGTAGTGGTTGATTGAGATTTGCGTATTTGTGTAGTAATAACTAATAGCATAATGTGCAACTCGTGTAGTTTATTATTGTTGGTGAATGAAATCACAGTTTGATCAAATATGGTACATGGGCACCTGGTAGACTCGTACAGTCCAAGTGTGTTAACCGTAGATCCATTGGTTTTTTCGCAATGGTCGCCGCCTCTTGCAAGCTTCATTGATCATTTTTCTTTATATTATGTCTTAATTAGGGCCAATACCGTATACGTATATACCTATATCAATAGCAAGTGGTATTTACCAAATAGCATCCTTGAAATCTTTTGAATTTATCATGTTCTCGGTGTGAGATCAAGTTTAATAACTTTATCAAAAGATTTTAAATGGCCAATAATTTAAATAATCATTTAATCAATAAAAAAAAGTGATCAACTGACCTTCAAAAAACCAATTTTTGCCATGGATTTCGCAAATCATTTGAGAAGGGTTTGCGAATTCGCAATTTTGTTCCAAATGAGTTGCGAATATTAAAATGTGCTGTAAATTATAAAATTGCTTCGCAAATTTTGAAATCATTTTGCAAATTATGAATTCATTTAGCAATTTATGAAGATTTTTGCAGATTTTGTGATTTTACATGTATTAAACCTTAACTTTTGTAACTTCGCAAATCATTTGTGAAACGAAAGGCTTTTCTATCAAAATTTTCAAAAACTGGTAAATAGCTAAACTTTATTCTATTCCCTTAAATGATTATTTGAATTATTAAAGTATTCGTGTATAGCAACGAGATTTTATAGCAGCACATAGTTATAATTATAGTTTTTTTTAAACCATGTATGTATATATTTGTTTCCGCTTCTTATTTTCCATTTTTTATTTTGAAAGATTGTTAAACCATGTTTTGATAAGTTTTAATTTATTAGTTTTCATTTCTAATTTTTAAGTTTTCAAGATTCAATAATAGGGATATGCCCTTCATCGATAGTATAGATAAGTTGGGTTATGCGTGTCACAGTAGTATACTAGTATATTTCTTATCAATTTATCATCATTCTTTCTTTTTATTTTTTTTTCTCTCAACCCTCTAAGTCTACTATCTTATTGTGTTCTAACTTCTCTTCTATCATCATTGAAAAAACACTTAAACTCCGCCCAAGAGAGATTCACAATAACTTAATCCATTCTTGTTAATTGTGTCTAGAGTTTTCTTCTCTATATCATTTCTATTAGAATCAAATCTCTATGATAGGTTAGGTCATTCTCAACAAACAAACATTTGAAATCATTTGTAAGGGTGTAAAGTCTTGTATCTTGGTGATCAAGCCTATATCAGGGAAGGTCTAGTTGGTGTTTGATACTTCCGGAGGAAGTTCTTTGTGATCTTAGTGGTTAAGTTGAATCACGAGATTCTTGTGTGTGGTTTCCGAAGGTGAAATACAATTGGGAGTAGCTCTTCTTAGTGATCGCCGATCTTTGTATATATCGGCGGAGTGAAGTTGTAATGGTTTGTAATTTACCATAAGAATTACACTTAGTAAATAGTATCGGTGGACATACGGATGGTATAAACCCCTATCCCCAACCAATATATATCATGGTGTCTATCTCTCTTTACTCTCTTTATATTGTGGCTGTGATTGTTATTGTGCAAATCCACTCTTTGCTCTTTGAGTCTATAAGTTGTTAAACTTCAAATTAGTCGAAAAGACCCTATTCACTCCATTTACGGTTCTACAATATCACCAAAGGGCTTGTGTGCAAATTGAACCTATGTTGTGTGAGAAGCTCCCCAACCAAAATAGTCATGGGTTCAAGTCCTGCTTAGGACATGCGGAATAGTCTGTTGTGTGTATATTGTGAGATAAATAGTTGTCGTTCTAAAAAAAATATTAATTTAATATATACTGATAATAATATTTATAAACAACAACAAATATGTTGTATTTTTTTTAATAAAGTACAAATTATATGAGGTATTTATTAAATTTATAAAGTTGTTAAAAAATATGGAAACTGATAAGTATATTTAAGTCCATATAATTTATTTAGAGTTTAATTACTAAAGTTTTATTAATTACCCTATTAATTTTATTTTATTTTTCTATAAAATTGACACATGTGTTTTATATATAATTTAGATAGGTTTAACCAACCCAGTTAATTTTAATTTTTATTGGCTAAGAGAATTTTCAATGGTAACCCGTGTTAAACTTTAATACACTTCTGCCTTAACACACCAAGTTCCAATGGTTAACACACCTTATTGCGTTAACACACCTTAAGTCACCTTAACACACCAAGTTCCAATAGTTAACATACCTGAACTCACCTTAACACACCAAGGTCCAATGGTTAACACACCGTGTTAAACCTTAACACACCAAAAATGCATACCTTAACGTGGCGTTAAGGGGTTAACGCACCCTTAACGCACACACTTCCGATGGTTAACACACCTTAACGCAGTGAAAGTTAACTTGGTGCATTAACCATTGGAAATACTCTAATAACAATGATCAATTTTGCCATGTATGCTTAATACTTAATAGTACACTTTATTCAAGTTTTTCAACATTATTTGTCAACTTTATAAAAATCTTACTATTGTGGTGAACTTGCGAGGTGAAAACTTGAGGACCCGAAATGCTATCACAAATGAACCAAATGTTAATGGTCAGTTTTTAAGTGTTTTTACTGTTTAGTAAAAAAAAAAAAAAAAAAAAAAAAAAAAAACGTTTTTAGCCCAATAAAAAAATATTTTCTATGAAAATCAACCAAAAACATTGTTTTTTTCTTTCTTTTTTTCCTAGTTATTTTTTTTTCACCTTTCAACCGACTTATTAAAACCCAAAACATAAACTCCAGAAACCTAGGGCTGAAATCAATTAGGGTTACTTTCAAATGGCGAACCGTACAGATCCATCAGCAAGGAACATACGAGGAACAAACCCGCAAAACCTGGTAGAGAAAATCGTACGGACAAAGATATACAACCACACTTTCTGGAAGGAACAATGTTTCGGCTTAACTGCTGAGACATTAGTTGATAAAGCAATGGAGTTGGACCATGTTGGTGGGACCCACGGGGGTAATAGGAAACCTACCCCCTTTATTTGTCTTGTTATGAAGATGCTTCAGATTCAACCTGACAAGGAGATTGTTGTTGAGTTTATTAAAAACGATGATTATAAGTATGCTTCTTTTCTTTTATATCTTTTTATTATTACTAGGGGATGTTTGTTTCGGCTTATGGCTTATTTGGTTTTGGGCTCATGTTACATAAGCTCACCTTTTTTTTGGCTTATTTTGAAACTTTATATAAGCTTATTATGTCATAAACTTATATAAGCACAAAAGTTTCAAAATAAGCCACAAAAAGTGAGCTTATGTAACATAAGCCCAAAACCAAATAAGCTGGCTATATAAGCCTAAACAAACACCCCCTAGGATTGCTTATATTGTAAAATGAAATTAGAATAATTATCAGGTAGGGGTATGACTGTCCACATTCTACCTTCCTCGTACCCCGCTTTGGCTGGATTGGGGGTATTGTTTTTGTTACTAGGTGGGTAGGGATATGAGTGTCTACATTTCACATACCTACCTACTCTGGTGGGAGATTGAGTATTCTTGTTGTTACTAGGAGGGTAGGGGCGACATTTTGGGTATGGGCTGGGGTTGGGGCTGAAGCTTATATTATAAGCCGAATGCTGAAGCTTATATTTTTGTAAAGTTGTTTGGTGAATTAGTTGGAGTTGAAGCTTGTTAATGTAAAATCGCATAAAAATACATCAAATTAAGCTCATATATATTTCCGGCTTTTGCATGATAATCCATTATATTTTGAAGGGTATTCAAGTAATTTGACTAGCTATAAGCCTTTATAAGCCTCTTTCAATGGGCTTGGGCTTATGGCTTATAAAAACCTCCATAAGCCCATGTGACAAACAAGGCTTATTTTATTTTAAAAGCTCAAGCCTCTATAAGCCCTTAAAAGCCTGTTGCCAAACACAGCCTTTATGTGGACCCAGCCTGCCCTAACAGGAATGTGTATTGTTGTTATTTATGAATTAGAATTAAGAACTTTTGAACCTTCATATATAATAAAAGGTTTTAAATATACAGTATATATGTAAATGAGATTGCTTGTTATTTCTTTATCTAGTTATTGTGTTTTTCGGGGTTGTTTGGATTAGCTTATTTAGTTGGATTGTGCGCTTATACGGATGCTTAGGGCCCATAAGCTTACTTTCTAGAACTTGTGAGCTTGTGGCTTATTTGAGTGAAATAAGCTTCAGGTGCGCATGAGCTTTAGAAATGTGAGTTTATTGGCTATTACAATTCAAATAAGCACACAAGTCAAATGATACAACGAACTTGAACACTTCGGAAAACGTAAGCCGAGGATAAAGAAATAATGATAGCTCATTTACGTACGTTTTGATTATTTTTAGGTGAGATATGAAGGTTTAAAGGTCATTTTACTGGGTGTTTGTGTAGCTTATTTGTTGGGCTTATGAGCTTATGTAAATTTTGAAAAGCGTGAGGCCTTTTTTTCTTTCTGATTATGGCTTATTTAAAGTTATAAGCTCATAAACCGGAGAAAGTATGCTAATGAGCTGGTTAAAAATTACATATGCTAATAGGCTCATTAAAGGAACACTTTGATCAACCTGCTTATATTTCCTGCAGATAAGCAGAAGCAGTTGTAAACACTCCAAACTGCTTATCTGCTAAACAGTAAGCAATCTAGTACACACTCTAGAATTTCTTGTGTTTCTAATATATATATTTTTTTTTGTGCTTTTCTGCTGAGCAGATATGTACGAATACTTGGAGCGTTTTACTTGCGACTAACAGGGACCGATATCGATGTGTATCGATATTTAGAGCCTTTGTATAATGATTACCGAAAGCTGAGACGCAAAATGCCAGATGGGAGTAAGTACTATGACTGTGAACGGTTTATGTTAGAATTATGACTTTCTGAAGTTTATGTTCCGTTTCCATTTGTCGCTTTACTGATGTTTTTTGTTTTGTCTTTTGATATGCTAGAATATTCCTTGACGCATGTGGATGAGGTTATTGATGAACTCTTGACGAAAGATTATTCTTGTGATATTGCTCTACCGCGCATAAAGAAAAGGTATGTCAAGCACTTCACCGCTCATTGCACTTGGTTTTCTATTTTTTTTCTTCTGTTTTTGTTTATATGTATATAATCATTCTTTCTATACGTATGTACACATCGACAAGCAAGCATTATGTTACCTTTATATGCATAATTTTTTGTCTGTTGTTACGTAGCCATATGTTTAAATAAATGACGCTACATTAATCAGACCATTATAAAGTTGAATCATATTACCAAGTAGAATATAACTTTGGACCTGAGGTGAAGCACATTGGTCATGTCTTAGGAAGAAAACAGCGTGGTATTGAGTGTGTTCCACTTTTATACCAGAAGTACCATTCCAATGAATTATTAATAATTTTACCTTGAGATCGGACTAGTTGAAAAATGGCAAGTAATCGAATAGCATCTATGGTGTAGAATGGGTAGCTTTATTTGGTTGTTGTTTCATTAGAACCTCAATTGTATTAAAAAAATTTGGAAGAGTGGAAGACAGAGTTATGTAATGTTACATAAATTATTGAAAGAGACATGAAAAAGACAATGGTTGCAGTTGTCAATATATAGTCCGATATCAGTAGAAGTGTCCTATTGATGTACAGTGGAGTACCTTGGGCAAAAATCAGTTGATAGCGACTTAAAATAGGCATGGAATGCAGTAACTGAATACTGATGGTATACTGTGGGAGCATTATCTGAGTGCTTCTATGTCTATTCTGATAGTTAAGGCTGTTGTGCTAAAAGGGCATTGTACGAGTTTTATCTGGGGTACTGACACTGCTTTTAAATGTCGAAGGCGCTGTCATGTCAATTATCTGTGTAAAATGTACTGTAATTTCAATATTTTTCTATGGATTTGTAAAAATTCAGTATAGTTCTTTCCTGATGCACCCATGGTGTAAAGGCGTTTAGTACAGATAATGAACTAGCTTATAATTTTCTCCTTTCTGTATAAATTGCGGTGGTTTAATTATTTGTTTATTTGATTGATAAAATATGCAGATGGATTATGGTGATAATGTTTATGTATAGATGTCATGGCATGACCCTTATTTGATAAAACAATAGGAAATTAAGATATTGTCTTCGATTGTATGCAGGCTTACCATTGAAGCAATTGGTGCTTTAGAACCTAGGAAAAGCGCACTTGAAGATGATTTTGAGGAGGAAGAGGAAAAAGACGAGGATGACCAACACATGGATACTGATGTTGGGGGTCATGAAAAGGTTTGGATATTTCTGCATAGCCACTAGTATCGGACTTTGTCACTTTCTATATTCTAATATATTAATTCCTATTTTGAAAATAGGATCGCTATCGGGAACAAAGCCCAACAAGGGAAAGAGGCCGAGATAGGAAGCGTGACAGCCACAGAAACAGGTATGGTTCATTCCATCCATGTTATGTTTTTATCTGGTTCTGGAGATCTGTGTTTAACACGCCTCAGACCCTCTTTAACATTTCTTTTGCTCTCGTCTTCCTTAATGGTATCTGTCATATACTGATAAAACAAGAGCAAATCTGTAGCTACCATCATATAATAACCATCAACCTTCCTAAAATTTCTGTTTGCAACAAATTACGAGTAGTATGTTAGGACATAAACAATCTTGCTTATCATGATCACAGTCTCACTCTTCCAAAAAGAAATAAAAATGGCATGATTTGTTGTCTCTGCGGATATACTCGTATAAAGAAGTGTTTTTTGTTTTTTTTTTTTGTTTTTTTTTTTTGTTTTTTTTTGGTCTAAATTCATTGTTGGGTCATCAAGTAAACTACAACTTAAAAAGTTTGGTGACGACAGTTTTTATCAAAAAACCAACATGCATGGTTTCGTGCAATTAATTTGATCCGTTTTGGTATTTTTCTCATTGAATTTTACCAGAGCATTGATTGGCATGCCTGTGCCTAATTATATGTCTAATCTTATGTGGCATCATTCTATTGGTGATAGTAGATGGACCCACTTCGTCACAAACCAATAAAACACTTCCACGTCACTTTAGGCATAAAATTAGGCACACATTTAGGCTCACCAATCATTTTCCAAAAGAATAATGATCTAGAAGTAAAACACTATTCGAGACCCCTGAGTTAATATATAATTTCTATTTTCTCCATAAACATCCTGTATTTAGATATTTTATATAATTAAATTCAAAATGATTAGTTCAATGTGGCCTGCACTACACATATATAGACATGAGGATGAACACAAAAGCTATATGAAACCATAACTTTATTCAATTTACTCATCAGATTAAACGATACTTTTTTGACAAAATTATCCAAACCAAAACGTGGAAGTAGTGAATAGCTAGCATTGAACTCTTAAGCTTATGGTGGATAATTTTTGTGATATGTATATATTTAGAGCCTTTTGGACCAATTTTGATTGTTTCTAGCTAACACAGTGCGATTACTTGCAATCACTAATTTTTGAAGGTTATATTGATACCATTTATCGAAATTGATCTTTAGATAATTGGGATGTTGTCTGTATGTTGATGTTGGATCATTTCTTTGATTTGTATATACTTGGGGCCTTTTGGACCAATTTTTTATTGTTTAGGCTTGCAAGTAACCGCATTTTGTTAGCTAAGGAACAACCGAACTTGGTCCAAAAGGCTCTAATATATTCAAATCAAAGAAATGATTGAACATCAACATGAAGACAACATCCAATGTATATAAGGAATAATTATGATAAATGAGATCAAGATCACCTTCAAGAGTTGGTGCTTACTAATAAGCGCATTCTGTTAACTAAGGAACAATTGAAAGTTGGTCCGAAAGACTCTAAACATATACAAATCAAAGAATTGATCAACATCCAATTATTTAAGGAACAATATCGAAAAATGGTATTACCTTCAAGAGTTGGTGCTTGATCCAACATACAGTGGTTAATGCTAGTTGTTCACCACTTTCACAACAATACCTAATCCCTTAGGAGAGATAGGAAGTAGACAGCCATGCCCTACTCGAGGGTAAGAGGACTGCTTCCAGAAAGACGACCTCCACAACATACCCAATCCCGTGTGAGTGGGGTATGGGGGACCGTCACACTCCTACCCGATGGTATGATGTAGACCGTCACACTCCTACCCGATGGTATAGATGTAGACAATATGATAAGCATATAGGAGTCGAGCATATGTAAACACATCTAGTTTATGCTTTAGTTTTGTTTATATTTTTACAGTAATAAATAACGTTTCAGGTTTTGGTTCTGGTTCGGATGTTTTTGTCAAAAATATACTTTAATTTGATGAGTGAATTAAATGAAGATCTGGTTTAGTATAGTTTTTGTGTTCATCTTCATGTCGATCTATGACTTGTACATTAGTATGAATTTACTCTATTCATTAAGTATGGCTTTAATATGATCTATGAATTGGCTTCTTTCATATTTCTTTTTTACCAATCTGAAAAGTGGTCGTAACTGTGTTATGGTGAAAAAAATGAAGATAATGGTTTAAGTTTTGTGTTCATCCTATGTGTCCTGCAAGAATTGCCACACTTGACCCTCCTCCATATGACTATATGAGTGAAGTGCAATTATGAAAGAAGAAATTCATGCAACTATGTTATCGTTAAATTTGATAAAAAACTTGTTATTGAGTCCAAAGTGGATGCTGTTTTCAACATTCTGCCATGGAGCTATGCATGCACATTGGCAGATATATTTTCACAACACACGGGCTCGCATTGTCTTTTGTTTTCATAGGCTAAAGGCAGTTTAGCGGCTAGTGGAGTCAAACAGCTTCCTATATCAACAGATTATGATCCTACCCAGGTTTCTCTGTACTGGCAGTGTACAGTTGAGAAGTTTTGTGGATCACACATCCCCATACGATTATTACATGAATTTGTTTTTCAAAATTACAACTCAAGTTGATTTACTTTTTATATGCAGTCGGTTTACTTGTTTCATGTATTTTGTATGCACGCAGTCTGTTCAGGTCGGGTTAAAATATTACTGTATGACTTGATACTGCATTTGCATTTTGTAACTGAATACAGTGGTTATTTTGCTTATCATTTCAGGGACCGAGATCTTGATAGAGAATACGACAGAGATTATGACAGGGAGCGTGGAAGAGGGCGTGATAGGGATAGAGACAGGGAGAGAGATAGGGACAGAGACCGTTACCGTGGAAGAGATGAGAGAGATTATGGACGGGATAGAGACCGGGAAGGCAGGGACCGTGATAGGAGGGACAGGGATCGTGGTGGGAGGAGGAGGAGCCACTCAAGGAGCAGAAGCAGGAGTAGGGATAGGAAGGATCGTGATCGGGATTATGATGATGAAGACAGGAGGCGGAGGCATGGAAGGGACAGAAGCACCAGCCCTAGAAGAGGTGGGGCAGACGAGGAAAAACCACCAAAGAAAAAGAAGGAAAAGGAAAAGAAGAAAGACGATGGAACTGATCATCCAGATCCTGAAATTGCTGAAGCTAACAGGGTACGTGCGTCACTTGGTTTAAAGCCTCTAAAGATGTAGAAATTTAAGTCATGTTTGAGTTCCATGGATTTCCCAGTGACCATTGCTTTTGTCATTACTCAGTCTCAAACTTTAGAATATATATGAAGCAAGACAAGGTTGTATGTGTTCTACTTATTGGGACGATGGGTCGTAGCTATTACTTTTGCTAGGTTTACCTTGGATAGGTTGTGATTGGTTATCCATGAGTGGTATCGGTTGGATATTGGATCCTATATGACTCGTGAGATAAATGGTTTCGTATTTCTGCTTGTAATTTTTTTTGTGAAGGGCATGAACAGGGTCTGCTAGTGCTTTAATCCTCAACAATGGATTGTTAAAAGTTGGTATTCGAAAATCGGAAGTAAATTCGTAATGGATTGTTAAAAATCAATCTGCTAGTGTCATTACATTATTTATTTATTTTTTTATTATTTGCTATGATCTCAATCGCTTTGCCGCTCTAGTCTTAATACGGTTTTTATTCTCAAAACTTGCGTCTAACACATTGTGAGAAGGTATAAGATTATGAGAAACTAATCAAACTTACTTATTTGACATTTTATATAATTTTTATGCAGTTTCCAAAATCGTGTAAATGTAAGGAAAATTATTATAATATCATATAAAGAAAAGTTCAATACGAAACAATATTTATCTAAAGAACAAATAACAAGATTTCAACCATTCATCTTTCTTCTTTCTTCCATCCAATGGTTTAGATTAAAATGAACAAATATACTGAGGGGGCATTTTAGTCATTCCATACTTTCTACCTAACCCCCTAAACACACACCGTACACACACTCACACTCATCTCTCTCCTAAACACACACACTGTACACACACTCACACTCATCTCTCTCATCTCTCTCCTAGATTCCCAAACCACCAGTTCCAAAAATCTCAATCCCTAATTCAAAAATTCATTCATTGATCTATCAATTAATTAAAAAATGCCGCAAGTATTTATGACCTGCTATCCATACTTGATAAGCTTTACCTGCTATCAAACTCGATATCGAAGCGGCATCAAACTCGATAAGCTTTATTGATAATAGCGAAGAATTTTATGGACATGGTGGCTTCATTACCTGCTATCAAACTCGATAAGCTTTACGAGAATGCTTTCATTTGATCTAAATTACTGATTTTCAATGAACATACGATATGAATCGAGGAAGGAAGCGGCATCATTATACCGTGAGCTTTTGAGACGGGTTAACGTCACCGGTAGTCGGAATATGTACGGCGAACGGCGGAGGAGAAGCAGGTTCGACAACAAATTTGAAATAAGAAAGATAGCCCAATTGGTTGAATGATATGAAATTATGTTATAATTGTGATGTATTATTTGCCAATTGGTTGAATGATATTATATTTGATGCTCTCATGTTGTATGTGTTTTCTGTGTTTTTCTTCTCGTTCATGGAAGAAAATGAGATGGAGAAGATGAGTTTAAGAGAGAGAAACAAGCATTTATTAGTCTTGAGAAAACTACTGAGTATAGCCCCTTTTGATAAAAGAAAATGTATGTAAAAAGACTAAAAGAAATGGTCATATCGCAAATTTCAACATTAGTTGTCAGCTACCTTTTATTTTGATTTTATATTTTGATGGGCTTCAATGTTCAAAATGTTGTTTCATCATTTGTTTTTTCGGCTTAAATTTTTATTTTCAGTTTTGGTAACTTATTAAAATAGGGTTTCATGCTGAATCCCATGGGATTGACTAATGAATCCTATAGGATTCATGCTGAATCCCATAAGATTCAGCATGAATCCCATGGGATTCAGATGGGATTCAGCATGAATCCCATGTGATTCTCTCTAATCCCTTCTAATTCATATAGAATCCCATGGGATACATACAGAATCCCATGAGATTCTTTGATGAATCACGTGTAATTCATAAAGATTACCCATGTGATTCATACAGAATCCCATGAGATTCTATATGAATCCCAAGGGATTTTTTTACGAATCCCGTGGGATTTTTCTGGACGAAAATTTTAAAAAAAAAAAATCGTCTTTTTACGAATCTCGTGAGATTTTTTTGGATGGAAATTTTGAAAAAAAAAATTCGTCTTTTTACGAATCCCGTGGGATTTTTTTTACCAATCCCGTGGGATTTTTTTACGAATCCCGTGGGATTTCTGGATGGAAATTTTGAAAAAAAAAGTTCGTCGAAAGTATATAAAAGTGCATATCTATAGAAAGATGATTTAATTCTCGTCGCGATGGTGTATTTTTCGTAGCTTGAAGATTTACCGTTTACAAGATATGTTGTTTTTTTTAAAAAGGTAGAAAGTGGGTTTTTATATTAAATGAGTTAAAATGTCAATTTTGCCCTCCTTTTGTTATTTTTGGCTTCATCTCAGCCATTAGATGAAAGATTGATGGATAGTTGAGATTGACTTATTTGTTTTTTAAAGAATACATGTTTTGCAAGGATCTCACCTCATATCATATACTCATTTTGATCGCATTTATATATAAAAAATTGATAGCAAAATCTTGAAAAAAAATAAATATTTCGTTTCATTGCACAAAAGTTAAGTTAAAATAATACTTGTAGACTTTGTAATTACTATTAGTTAAAAGTTAAAAGCTAAAAATACCAAGGATTTTAAAATCAGGATCCTACCTAAGATCGTTATCGTTTTTGCAAAACGTGATCGTAAGATCGGATCGGGATTGTAAAATCCTACTATAATATCATTTTCTTAATAGCGCTGTAAAATTATGCAACTATACATATTATTATATATCATATATCATGAAAATGTATGTCAAAATTATGATTATGAACTGTTTAATATAGTTAGGTTCTTGTTTTTCATATTCTACAAAACTTAATACATAAATTTGTATTTTTTAGCTTGTGGTTCGAGAAAAGTAAGAGTGGATTGATCGAGATCTTAAGATCCTATGGTCAAGATCGGAATCCTATTAAAATCCTATCTCGCAAAAATCGTACGTAGGATCGAGATCGTTTTTGGTTTGTAGTATCGTAAAATCTTAAGATCCAACGATCAGGACTTAACAACCATGAAAAATACTACTACATGTACCGTTCAAAATAACTCATTTTGCTTTCTCTGCTACTAAAAAACTCGGTATACTTTATTTAGTATGATTTCAATTGTCATTATACTTAATTACTCCCTCGTCCTAAAATAATTGTCTCTCGACAAAAAACACATAGTCTAAAAAAACATACTCAATCCATCTCAAAATTATTGTCCATATTTTCTTATTGTGATGTCTCAAAATAATTGTCAACTTTCTATTTTAAGTAAAAACTAAAGAATATAGTAGGAGAATATTTTTTTTGAGTGATTGAAAACTAAAACGACCCCACTTTTATTAAACTATGTGATTCCTCTCACATGACAATAATTTTGAGACAGATTGAGTAATTATTATTGCTTTCTCTTTCTTACTTTTTAGAAGAATGACAATTTTACCCTAAACTAATTAATGAATATTTTCTTTAAAGTTTGTAATAATAATTACAAACAATGATGATATGTTACACTTGATCAAAATTGTCCATCTATTTTTAGTATTTAACAATTAAAATATGGTATTCCGAAAAGTAAACTGAACTATTAATTTGGAACGGAGGGTGCAAATCACTCTTTCTCACATAGAAAGACTTTAATGCCCTTTTGTTTTCTTCACTAACCACACCACCACCACTTGTTAAGAAACTTTGAAATAAAAATATTAATCATCAAAAAGATAAGTCTTTACAAAAAAAAAAAAAAAACTAATGTCACTTACAATTAAACCCTTTAAAAAATGTCATAAAAAAGAAACTTAGAAAACAACACTTACTTTTTTAATATATCTTACAAGAGAATATTCAATATTAAAAAGAATGGATGATATGATCAAGATTAAATACATCTTTAATGGGGTTAGTAGGGTAATTTCAAAATGGAATACTACAACTATATCAGATAGCATGGGCTATGATAAAAGGGTCTACAAAGATAAAATATAATTTATGCATGGAAAGATCCATGCAACCACATACACATTAGCATGTACTCTCCCTTTGATAAGTCATGAAGAAGCAAGTACAAACTCTCCATGAAGCAATATACACACCCGTTTCAACCTTGCCACTTAGCAACTTCATCTCTATAAATACAGACCACATCTATGAGGTAAGCACATGATCTCTTTACATGAACAAACTTCATACAAAAACAAATGAATACATCTGACTTAAGCATCGGATCCTACTCCCGGGGTTCATCCTCGAGGTAGTGCTAACGATTAGTTCTTTCTTGTTTTGAGTGATCTCAGGCAATAGGTTGGAACACGAAGAAGAGTCGCGCTCCACTTTCAACATGCATATCTTGGTAGCATCATTTTTCCAAAATGATGCAGTTTGAAAGTGGAGCGAAACTCTTCTTCGTGTTCCAACCTGTTACCTAAGATCACTCAAAACAAGAAAGAACTTATCGTTAGCACTACCCCGAGGATGAACCCCGGGAGCAGGCTCTGACGCTTAAGGCAGATATATTCATTTGTTGTTGTATAGAATATGTTTATATGTATAGATTGTGTCATACCTCAAACATGTAATTGGTATTTATAGAGGGATGAAGCTGTGTAATAGAAAGGAGGAAGCTGGTGTTTGTATGCCTTCATGGGTAGTTTGCACTTGTTTGTCCATGACTTTGTCAAAGGGAAATGCATAAGCTAGTGTGTATGTGAAGTTTGTATGGGTCTATCCATGTATACGTTTATATTTTATTGTCACAACCATATGGAATATATTTGAACCTAATTAAGCCCCTTAGTCCATATATGTTGAATATATGTGCAATATGGACTCATATTGTCACACCCTCAAAATATCGCAGCGGAAAGGTAACCGGGGCGTGACGTTCATGTCATAAAGACACAAGATATAAAGAATGACCTCTACATGAGTCGTTTAAAAGTACACATTCAATTAAGAAATAATGTTTTACAAGACATAGCCAAGAGTTTTACAAAATATACACAAGTTTCGTTTTGTAATTGAACATTAAGTAATGCATAAATCTTTGTCATAACGAAATCCCAAAATGCGACTCTATGCCATGCTCCATGCAGACCAAGCTAGTGAAATCAATAACCTGAGAAATACATGCTAAAACGTCAACATACAGTTGGTGAGTTCATAGGTTTATGTAAGTATAAATGTGGACCGCGAGATTTTAGTGTTTGTTTAACTAGTACATTCAATCTTGTTGCCCCTGTAGGCGCTTTGTCAAACACCTAGAGTTCCTCAAATGAAATGCGTCCGTTTGATTAGTACATTCGGTCAAGTGAGAGCTACTAACACCCAGACGGAGGATTCAACCCAATAGATCTATTCATAACATTCGCGCTTACTACGTAATTAACGGTTCATGATAGTGGGGACTTCATGGCAAATGTGGTAACTTAGGCAATAAGTAAAAGTTTAAGTACTTGTGTCCGTATGTAAAAGAAAGTGATAATGATTTATTTGGTACCTTTTTAAGGGGTCATTTAAGCCCAAAATCGTATAAATATGATCAACTATTGCCTCAAATCGTTTCTTTTTGTATTTTAGGTACTTGGGACGAGAATTCTGGAAATTGGCACTTTTTGGACGTATTTGGACGAAAAAATGAAGAAAACGACGAAGTCGCAAAATTCTGTCAAACATGGGAGTCTGACGGCGTCACAAGCAACAACGTGACGCCGTCATTTGTTAATGAAGCTGGATTTCTAGTGGAAAGCTACCAAGTGACGCCTCAGTCAAATTCTGAAGATCCATAACCTGACGCCGTCAGCTGTTAATTGAAGATGAGAGTCACGTTTTAAGCTAACAAGAGACGGCCCAGATGGTTTATCAAGTGACGGCTTCAAATCATTCCTGACGCCGTCATAACGGCAACTTGCACAAGACGAAACCCTAAAACAAGGCGATCTGACGGCATCACATCCATAAAGTGACGCCGTCACCAATGTAAATCTATTTATATTTTTCGAATTCTTCTCATTAATTGTAACATCTTAGAGACATCTTTGGGAGTAGGGTTTTGGGACGAATTTTACAGCTTTTGTAAGGCTTTCAAAGCCCTTGAACTTCATGTTTCAATAAAGATAAGTATCCCTTTAATCATTCGATATGTCTATGTATTGTTTGATTAATTGTTTATCTTTAACATGCTAGCTTAAGTTTATTTGTGTTTGCTTAGATCTAGTGAAACCTAGTTGTTGAATATTGATTTGTTGTCTCTTGTTTAGTTGATTGCCTCGCGTTAGGCTAAGAAAACTAGTTGACCTCTTATATGTAACTAGCTTGAACATCTTAGAAAACGCAACTGTAGAGTGCACTATTGGTTTTTCTCGTTTGTTGTTCCAATAATATCACGTCTACTCTAATAATTTTAGTGAGATAAAGTGGGTGTGGACACTTTAGTTTAGAGAGAGAAACGAGAGAAAAGAAGGAAAGTCTCGCATTGATACTTGAAAGAACACACACCTCATAACCCATGAGGTAAGGGGGTATTTATACCTATACATAGTCAAGCATACTATCGCAACTATACAAGTGTTGCGATAGTGTTATGCTGTCGCAACCACACAATGTTACACAACATACCCTATACTAATACAAAAGATAAATAGAAGTCCCTGCATTAATGATTTACACTTTTTGTGTTCCAACAATCTCCCCCTAAGGGTAGATCATTCGGGTCTTCATGTAGACTTCATCTTCGATATCCAACACATCTTTCCATGAATCTCCATATTTTTCGAAGCATGAGTCTTTCTTCCACATACTGAGCAAGTAATCCAAGCCTCACTCTTTGATCATCATCAAGTCTGGTACTTGTCCCTTGGAGATCTTGGTTTAACAAGTCATTTATTCCATTTTGAACCCATTTCAACGTACCTGAGCTGAACTTAAGAATCTCGTTCGATATCATCAACCTCTTTACTCCCGATGCATTTTCATACACAATACCGAGCTCGAACAATGGACTCTGAATGCATGTCCAAGGCTCGTGTTCATCAATTCCGGGAAATGTAATCATCGGATGAGTGAGGTTGACTTTTCTTTGTAGACTTTCAACTCCCATTTAGAAGTCTTCAATATGTACCAAAGCTAACTGTGACCTCATAAAGATTTTCAGGGAATCTCTGATATCATCTTCTTTCCCATGGTCGTAAATGAAGCTGATGTTGGAGAGGTACATGTCTTGAATGTCTTGTGGATGGAGGTTGTGAAAATCAGCTTCTCGGAAGACATAATCGAGATTGTCGTCTCGTCTTACCGCGAAGTTGATGAAGCCATCAGTTCTGAACTGGTTTGAGAAGATATATACATAATGAACAATCCGGTGTCTTGTGAAAACTTGGTGACGAGGAGCTGCATCTCTGTATCTGCTTATGAAAAACTGTTGAGCTGCCTCATTCATTCCGGTTATTCTCATATATGCTTCCACCTTGTATTCTTTTTTATCGATATCAGAAATGATGAACTTTTCTCTGTGAATACCTTCTTCCAGGAATTCATCACCCCATTCTTCAAACATTAGACTTGTGGAAGTTGAAGTACGATATTTGTCATGTCCAGACACGAGATAATGTAAGTCGAAGTTCTCGTACGTTGAAGGTTTAGGGAATTTGAGTAGCGGATGAGCTTCTACCGGATCTGTGGATATGATGGTCTTCTTAACAAGCTCATGATCGTATACGTCTTTGATTCGAGCATCCATCAAGATTTTATCATCTAACTCATCCGTTACGTGACTTGAGAACTTCGTAGTAAATTGAACTTGAGGAGTAACCTCGGGCTTTTCAACCGTTAGTTTCTTTGTTTGTTCATCTACTTTAGATTTTCCCGTTACTACATTCTTTTCACCCACTGTATAAACACTACCACTTTCTTCTTCTCTTTCTCTTTCACTAGATTCGCTTGTTGCAGCAACTTCTTGATCTTTTTGTGTCACAGTAGATCTGGATTTGGAAGGTTGCTTGCTTGATCTAGATGTAGTTGATGTTCTTTGTGATGATGAGGAAGTGTGTGTGGTGTGTCTCAATCTCTTGGAACGTCTCTCCCCCTCAGGATTATCCGAGTCAGGGTCATCCTGATGGCGTTTGCGAGATTGAACGTTGCATGTGTATTCCAAGGAGAAGACTCAATCAGTTAGCTGTCCAATTTCCTTTAGTAAGGCTTTGTGTGTTGTAGTCATTGTTGATCGTAGGGCAGCTATGTCTTGTGATTTTGATTCTGAGTCTTGTGTTTCAATGAGTGAAAAATATAGATTGGGTTTTTGTTGCTGTAGATGTGGTTGTTTTTTAAATCTTTGTAACATCATTTCTTATAGTTGTTGAAATGTCAGTTCCTCATCTCCAGTAACTTCTGCAGCAACCGCTTCATTAATCTTTTGACGTTTTGCTTCGGCTTCAAGTTGTTCTTTGAAGTCGGCTGCGAACCCTTCTACTGCTCTTTTCAGATATCTCTCCGTCACATAACTTGGAGGTGCATCTGATTGAGGTGTGAATGTAGTTGTTGATGATGGTGGTATAGATTTTGTTGCTTCAGTTTGTGGTGGGATGGGTATAGTTGTTGTTTTTGTTGTGGTAGCTTGTGTTGTTGGATTTGTTGTTGTTGTTGTTGTTATTATTGTTGTTGTTGTTGGTTGAGGTGGTGGAACAGCCGAGGGAAATGGTAATGGTTCGGAATCACAAAGAGTATCCGAAGGCAAACTTGTCGCTGTGTCAACGAATGACGCATGATTTTTTTTCTCGGGTGTACCTGAGTGTAGGAGCTGGTGTATCTCCGTGGATTTAATAATACTACTTGTTTCAGATTCTAACCTAGACTCCTTACTAACTTCCGGCCTATGTGTTGTCTCCCCACCTTCCTTTCCTTCATCAATAATCTGGTCGTCATCGTTTCAATGACCCGACACAGTACCATTAGAATCCTCCTTATCACTGACATCTTTCAGCCCTTCACTTTGTCCAAGATTCACTTTCGTTGGTTGTACTTCATATGCTAGTTTGTGGATTCTCCTCAACCTTTTACCACCTTTTTCAGTAGGTTTCTTCTTACTCCCCGTCTCTAGTCCTAGGTTGGCGCTAGATCCTATGATCCTATGCGTTCAGGGGTAGGTCCGCTCGGTTTTGAGCTTTCCATAGAAACGCTACCTCTAGCTATATATTCCTTGTAAGCATTGGATTCTTTGTCAGCAAGATCAAGTAGTTCTTGCGTAATTGCCATTGGTGGTTTTGTAGTTGCATCCTTTTCCGGTTGCAAGTTCTTCATCACATTATCATTTACTTTTTCACCAACGGGTCTTGCTGACAGCTTGTTAGACTTCATCATTTGTTGAATCAGCAATTTGATGAATCTAACAAAAGGAATATATGGGCCCCTCTTCTTCGTTGTCGTGATGGATTTGTGTCTTACAAGCTCAACTAACTCAATCCATATCAATGCTGCGTAGTTATAATGGCATTTGTTGACGATACCATATAACATTTGATACACGGAATATCTGTCGGCATCTATTCCCGCTTCTTTGCCAGTGCGGCATCGGTTGATGATGGAGAACAGTGTTGCCCATAGCCCCGGTAGATGTTTGCGTTTGAAGTCAGAAGTGTTCTTGAGCTTCTTTGCATCCGTATCAAATCCCAGCTCTTTTAAGAATTCTATGATCTGATTTGATCCTGGTAAGACTTCAAAGCCATGATAGTTGTTTAATTCAGCAGCTGGTAATTGCAGCACAGTGCGTAGGCTTTCTGAAGTAAGAGTGGTGGTGTATACGTCTACTGTCACTCGTAATGCAGAATTTTTCGAGTCATCAACGGCATGGACAGTGTTCCAGAATTGTTGTATATAGATGAAGGAAATGTCATGGACAGTGTTGTGAAGTGCTGGATAGATGGGGTGATTCTTTAGTATTTCAACAATGATGGGGTGATCACATCGAAAGATTTTTGGATCAAGAAGGTAGTTGTTATCACCAAATCGTATGTGCTCAGTTTTAGGAAGGATTTGTTCAGAGGTGAGTTGTGGTTGTTCAGCTTGAACTTCTGGAACATCTTGTGGTTGTTCTTGTTCTTGAGACATTTTTGTGAATGTGATTCTGAAATGATATGAAAATTGTAAGTATATGGATATGTTTCAATTCATTTATTTCACTCTGTCTGTTTTTGTATGCTCTGGCATTTATTTTACGAGCATATTTCTTTTCTTTTTCTTTTCTTATGCTTTCTTGCTTTTATAGCAGAAGCGCATGCTCTTTTCTTTTCACATGTGATTTAATTCTCTCTGTCTGTTTTTGTTTTTCCTCACCAAAAGTTTGTTTTGTGATACTTTTTCAAAAGATTTAGGAGTTTTAGATTGAACGTTGTTTTATGTTGCTCATGCTTTAAAATATACGTTCATCTAACCTTTTTGAAGGTTTGGGAAATAGTATCAACATTTATTTCAAACTTAAGTAATCTAGTATATACTAGATAACTTGATTAAAAAAAACTTTTACAAAGATAATTTAATGGCACGAGCGTGAGATTTCTAGATAAATAACTAAACTTTGAACTCTCTATTACGTTGCCTAGTTAAAGGAGTCCATTATCAGCTTTTAGGTGATAACTATTCTTAATAACTATCTTGAAGACGAGAAGTTTTAGGTTAAGTTATATACAAGCTGTCTCAAAAGAGCTTTTGTTGCATAAGAGTGAGAGTTCCCGAGACGTATCAAAACCTTGAATACTCTATTACGTTGCGTAGCTAAAGGGATACATTATCATTTTTGACGTGAAAACTAGCCCTAATAACCACCTTGAAGATGAGATATTCTAAGTTAAGACCGTATCAAGTTGTCTCAAAACCTTTTGTAAACAAATTTGAGTGAAAACTTTTCAAGGTTGCATGAATTGTTTTGTAATTTTGAAATTCATAGCTTTGGCAACCAAGAAAGAATTTGAATTATCCGTCAAAATCATACGTTCACATTGACATAATAAATGTCATACACAAAGTGTATATAAAACAAAATGCAATCATAGAAAAGTCTAATAATTTAAATTAAACATATGCATTTCGAACTACTTAAAGGTAATATCTGATTACAATCCTAGTCTAATCAATAATAAACTAATCATATGCAATTTGTGTTTACAAAATTTAAAATCTTCTTTTTAGGAAAAACTTTGAGATTTCTTATTAAACAAATGATTTATAAATTTGAGAAATACACTTTTGTTTTAAAATGAGCTCAATTTTGAAAACTTTATATTTTTGAAAAATAAGTTTGACAAAAATATAGGTTTTTGAACAATTTATGACTTGTTGAGATAGGTTTGATCAAGTTATTACTTTGTCAAAATTTGGAAAAATACTTATAAAGGTTTTTATAAGTGTAAAACTTGTAAAAAGTCTTATAAATATTTTTAGAAATTTTGGCAGAGTAACGTTTAGAAAATAGTGGGTAACAAAGTTTAGCAAAATATGCTATCGCAGGATTTGGTGTCGCAAACATGGTCAAACATAGTCAACTGTCGCAAACAAGATAAAACAGGTATCGCAAACCAATGTTGTGATAGTAAATTTCTATCGCAACAAGTTTTGTACAGGGCTGTCGCAAAGAAGAAGTTGTGATAGCAAGCTATCGCAACACATTTAGGAAAGATGTTATCGCAAGGCCATCAGTTGCGACACTAAGTGTAAACTTGCTGTCACAACCAAAGTCTCGCAAATTTTAAATTAATATTAAAATCAGATTTTCGCTCTATCCTAAAGTCTCGCATTCCACCAATAATGGTGTCGTATCCCTAACTGTTCATCTTCGACCCAAAGTTGATCCATTTTACCCCAAGTCAAACCGTTTAAGTTCCCGTTTTCTTTCATAACATGATCTAAACAACTTATCTCAGTCATCTAACCACAATAATTTAACCAAAACACCCTAAATCGTAAACCCTATGATGTTCTAAGTGTTTAATCAAAACGCAACCCTGACACTTACTGGCAATTTATTTACAAAACCGAGAAGTCATCTCGCTTTTCTGAAAAACGCGACACCACACGCGTACCGACACCACGTTATTTACGGGTTAAGTCCGATAATTATTTTTCGGAGTCAATAACTTTGTTTTTATACCATTCGTATGAAAACGTTCCTAGAAATATATTTTTGAATTTACCAAACCGATGTATCACATTTACATTTTGACTCAACGGGACACGGGATACATGGAGTAATAATAAAGCAAAACCTATCCCTTTTTAATTAAACCTCAGCCGCCCCACCCACATATTCAATTGTGATATCCTTTCTTTTCTCCATATCTTCCACAAGGTCCAAGGTCCTTTTTCAGTTTTACAGATGATATATCACCATCATCTCTTTATTTTTATTTGTCTATCATCTCTTCTTCCCAAAAGATGATCACTAGTCCGCTTAGAAGACACCAATTGATGGCGACCTTTGCCCAAAACGGCCTCCCCAAGACCGAGAGCAAGAAAGGGTAGTCAAAGATCTCTTCCTTTTCTCCTTTATAGATTCACAGGAAAAACCACAACTCGAATTGTTATCAAAAAACAAAAGAGTACGCTGTGCAGCTGTGGTGGTTTTTCCTGCTCGGATCGGAATGGGCTTATTCATGCTCAACATCTTTTGGGCTCCCTCAATCGACACCACACACCTTTGTAAAGGTTTTATTCGAATTACCCTTCGTGTTTATTGTTACTGATTTTAATTATACATTGGAATCTTGAGTTTGGTCTTCTTGTGGAAACCTGTTTGTTATTCATTTTTTTTGAGGAGACCGATTAGTGTTAGTTTTGTGGATCTAAATGTATGATAACAAGTTAATAAATTTTGGTGGGTTAAAGATACGGATTAAAACGTTTTGAGTAAGGTTATCATTGTTCTTGTGTGGTAAGAAACTAGTTTAAGAGGGTGGTTGTTTGTTAGTTAACTGAGTCAACTCAACTCAGGCGAGTCGAGTCGACTCAACCGAGTCAACTCAGCCGAATTGAGTTGGCCTCATTGGACTCTCCGTCACTCATTGTTGCTGTGTCATTATGGAGCTTAAACCCGTATAGGGTGAGTTGCTTAATTCTATTTCAGTTTAACGAGACAACCACAAGGGTGGTTGTGCTCGTATAGAGCTTGTTTGTATTGTTGTTCACGGTTCGACCACGGCACACAGCGTGTATATTTTGCTTGATCTCGATTCGACAAGACAACCCACATAGGTTGTGTCTTGGCTCGGTTTAGTAACAAAAACAACACCAAGTGGTGTTTTCTTTGTGTTATGATTACAAATTATGCTTGTGGTTTGTTGAGATTTCAACACATAAGGGTGCGTTAGGTTAACAATTGCTAAGGGGTGTTTGTTTAAAATCCGGAGGTTGGGTGTTGTTTGCCCTCGGCTTAACGGAGAATACCAAGAGGGTGTCTGTTTGATCTTGCTCACTTTTCCTACTATCTTGTCATGGTCACAGTTAGGTTAAATGGTTCTTTTTAAAGTTCTTTGGATAAAGGTTTAACAAAAACATTTTGAAAACCATGCGTATGGTTAAACCTTCGAGTTAAACTGGTGTTGGTTTGCTTGTCTTTGTCTCAGGTTCAAACCCATGGGGTGTGTGTTGATGCCTCATTTTTAGTTTATTGTTGTTGTAACGAAGCAATAGAAGTATATCACAAAAGGGCACGTTTGTTTTTACTGCAAAAGTACAAGTGCGGTAATTATGTTGAGTATGTTTGAACCTGTATTTGTCTTTCACTCAATTTGGGTGCGTTTTAGGTTATCAGATCACACTTTTGGTTTGTCTAATCCATGGGCCTCAAGCCCATGGTGTCTTTTAAAGGCAAATTTGTAAGAACCCAAGTATAAATAAAAGAATGGATTGAATTATAGTAAAATAGCAATGAATGTGCTTAGTAATTTTACGAATCACCTAAATTACGAACTAACTTGTTCACTTGTTTTGACATCGGTGTTCTTGGTACGCTTCGGAAAATTTAACTTGGAATTGAAAATTGAAATTAGAGAATACGGATACATAACGGAATAAATACTTGAATTATGGCTATTATATTTGGACTCGGTGGACTCATACCGGACCTAAATATTCAATTGGCGCTTATTAAACTAATAACGAATGGGTAATTATAAACTGTCGAGAACATTATTTTGAGAAACTGAGTCTTATTGATGTCACGACAACTTGTGAAAATTATATAAATGGATGCGTCATGCCAAATTTTATAAAACTTTCTAGACTTATACTTTGAGGTTGAAAAACCTCTCATCTTATAAAACCCGACTGTTGGGATTTAAAATGCTGCTGCTTCATACTGCTCAAAGTTCTTAAAGGAAAATATACCAACTATGATTCTGCTGCTGGGCTAAATCATTCTACTGCTGGTATATTCATTCTATTGATGGGTTTCTGAGATGATTGAAGAAATAAGCTAAGTATGATTCTACTGCTAGACAACGAAGATCCTACTGCTAGAGTAAATCATTCTACTGCTTATTAGATAAACGTGTATAGTTTGTTAGATAATTATGGTAATGATACGAATAGATATTATCTTGTATAGAAAGTCTTTGTAACCGACTAGGACTCCTTAAGACTATAAAAGGAGGATCTATGGTTAGGGTTAGAATACATATTGTTTGTTTTTGATTCACTTCAAGGTTATTGTAACCCTGTTACTTTTGAGTAACCGTATATTAATATATTGAGGTGATTGTTGAGAGAATTCTTGTGTGTTCGATTCATAATTCTTCTTAAGATTAAGTATTAGTTTCCGCATAATACTTAATAGATCATTCAAGAACAGTCTCCATACCTATTGTCTTAGATCTACATCTAAGGTAATTAACAAGATCGTTAGCTCAACTGGGATCAACAAGTGGTATCAGAGCTTGTGATCTAGAGACTGCTATCAAGAAGAATTTCGTAAACTCAGATCTGTTCATCATCTACATAAGCAATGGATTCAGATACTACTCATATGGTGACTGCTTCAAAAGTACCAATGCTCAAGGCTGGTGAATATGAACTCTGGAAGATGAGGATTGAGCAGTATATGAAGATGCATGACTACTCCATGTGGGAAGTCATTCAGAATGGAGATACTCTACCTGCTAAGGGTGCTGATGGGACACCATTACCCATTAAAACTAATGAGGAGAAGGCACAAAGGAAATTGGAAATCAAAACTAATAATATTCTTTTGATGGGTATACCAAATGAATATCAATTGAGTTTTAGTAACACTAAGACTGCTAAGGAGTTGATGGATGTTGTTGAACTCAGATTTGGTGGGAATGAGGCCACCAAAAAGTCTAGGAAGAATCTGCTCAAGCATCAATTTGAAACATTTACTGCTTTAAGTTCAGAAAACATTGATGCTACCTATGATAGACTTCAGAGGTTGGTAAGTCAATTACAGCTTATGAAGGTCTCAGTGCCTCAAGAAGACATCAATCTCAAGTTTCTGAGGAGTTTACCATCTGAATGGAATACTCATACAATGGTCTGGAGGAATAAGACTGATTTTTCTACTTAGAGTCCCTAGAACAGACAATATATACAGTGTGGACATAAAGAATATAATTCCAAAAGAGATTTAACTTGTCTGTTTGCCAAAGCCACAATTGATGAATCTAAACTTTGGCATAGAAGGCTTGGACACTTAAATTTCAAAACAATAAACAAATTGGTTAAGGGAAACCTTGTGAGAGGTTTACCTTAAAAAAAATTTGAAAAATCTGAAACCTGTGTTTCTTGTCAGATGGGAAAGCAACACAGAGCTTCTTGTAAGTCCAAAGTGGTGAACTCTATTTCTGAGCCCTTATACATGTTGCATATGGATCTTTTTGGGCCAACTTTTGTGAAAAGCTTGAATAAGAAAATGTATTGCCTAGTTGTCACAGATGACTATAGTAGGTTCACTTGGGTTTTATTTCTAGCAACTAAGGATGAGACTTCTGGTATCCTTAAGGCTTTCATAACAAGAGTAGAAAACCTAGTTAATCACAAAGTTAAGATAATCAGATGTGACAATGGAACTGAATTTAAGAATAATGTGATGAATCAGTTCTGTGTTGAAAAAGGTATCTTAAGACAGTTTAGTGTGGCTAGAACTCCTCAACAAAATGGTGTTGCTGAGAGGAGGAATAGGACATTAATTGAGGCTGCTAGGACAATGTTGTCAGAGTCAAAATTACCCACTACTTTTTGGGCTGAAGCAGTTAACACGGCTTGCTTTGTGCAAAATAGGAGTAAGGTAGTGAAGCCTCATAACAAGACCCCTTATGAATTATTTCATGGTAGGAAACCTATGATAGATTTCTTGAAACCATTTGGGAGTCCTGTTACTATCTTAAATACCCTTGATAACCTAGGCAAATTTGATGAGAAAGCAGACCAAGGTTTCTTTGTTGGATACTCCACTAATAGTAAGGCTTTTAGGGTATTCAATCAAAGAACTAGGCATGTGGAAGAAAACTTACATGTTAGGTTTAGTGAAACCACACCTAGTGTAGCTGGAAGTGGACCTGAATAGCTGTTTGACATAGATTCATTAACCAAAAGTATGAATTATGTGCCAGTAAATGCAGGTACAACTAACATGTCTGCAGGAACACAAGATAATTCTAATGTAGGTACACAAGCCAAGGTCAATGAATCTGCAAAGGAATTTTTCTTAATTGAGAAGTGGAAGCTTGATCAACTTTTCACACCCAAAGAGAAAGAGGGCAAGAGTTCACAAGGTGATGCTGTTCATAAAGATATAGAAGGTGGAGATGAACCTTCTAATGCTGAAAAGGTGGTTAATGAAGAACCACAAGTTGCTGATAAAGTGGATCTTGGTGAAAACAGAGGAAATAACACAAGCAGTAGTATTCCTGATTCTACTGCTAGGCCAAAAGTTTCTGCTGCTCAGCCTAGTAGTTCTACTGCTATACCAAAATTTTCTACTGCTGATGAAGATGGGAGATCCTTTGATGATGTTAACTATCCAAATGATCCTAATATACCTGGATTAGTTAATGTCTATGCAGACACTGATGATGAAGTTGTTGAAGGGTTTGGTGCAGAGGCTGACTTAAACAACATGGAGAATGCAATTCCAGTCAGTCCTATTCCAACCACCAGAATACACAAGGATCATCCAAAGGAGCAAATTATTGGAGTTGTTCACTCTGTTGTTTAAACAAGAAGTAAAGCAAAAGGTTTCAGTAATTTGTTTGATCAAGGATTATTTGCTCAGTCACTTCATCAAAGAAAGAGCCACAAGAATTTACAAAATTGTATGTTTGCCTGTTTCCTATCTCAAGTGGAACCCAAAAATGCCTACAAAGCTTTACAAGATGAAAGTTGGGTTGAAGCTATGCAAGAGGAGTTATTGCAGTTCAAGCTTCAAGAAGTCTGGACATTGGTTGATTTGCCTTCAGGAAAAAGGGCAATTGGTACTAAATGGGTGTTCAGATGCAAGAGAGATGAAAGAGGAATTGTGGTCAGAAACAAGGCAAGATTGGTGGCTCAAGGATACACTCAGGAAGAGGGCATTGACTATGATGAAGTATTTGCACCTGTAGCAAGAGTAGAGGCAATCAGACTATTCTTGGCATTTGCTTCATTCAAGAACTTCACTGTGTATCAGATGGATGTGAAAAGTGCTTTCTTGTATGGAAAGATTGATGAGGAAGTTTATGTAATGCAACCACCAGGTTTTGAAGACCCTAATTATCCTAATAGGGTTTATAAGGTGGATAAAGCACTATATGGCCTACATCAAGCTCCTAGAGCTTGGTATGACACCTTGTCTAAATATTTGTTAACCAATGGTTTTAGTAGGGGAACCATTGACAAGACTCTGTTCATCAAGAAAGACAAAAAGGATATCCTACTTGTACAAGTATATGTAGATGATATCATTTTTGGATCTACAAATAAGGTGTTATGTAAGGAATTTGAGAAGCTCATGTATAGTAGATTTCAGATGAGTTCTATGGGGGAACTCACTTTCTTTCTAGGGCTTCAAGTTAAGCAGAAGAAAGATAGGATTTTCATCAGCCAAGACAAGTATGTGGCTGATATTTTGAAGAAATTTGGTTTTTCTGATGTGAAGCCAGCTAAGACAACAATGGAGACCAACAAGCCTTTGCTCAAGGATGAAGATGGGGAAGAGGTTGATGTGCATTTGTACAGATCTATGATTGGATCTTTGATGTATCTAACTGCTTCAAGGCCAGACATTATGTTTGCTGTGTGTGCTTGTGCCAGATTTCAAGTGAACCCCAAAGTTTCTCACTTGAATGCTGTCAAAAGGATTTTTAGGTACTTGAGGATTCAACCTAGGTTGGGCCTTTGGTATCCTAAGGATTCACCTTTTGATTTGGTGGCATACTCAGATAGTGATTATGTTGGGTTTTATATTTTTATAGATTTGATGATCATAGAACAAGAAGAATGAAACATGAAGAATACTGAAATGATAAGCAAAATACACCAAGTAGATTCTACTGCTAGGCATAGAACATTCTACTGCTAGTGTATTTTATCCTACTGCTGGTGCAGAGCATTCTACTGCTAGTACAAAGAAGTTGCTGCTGATCAGTGAGTCATACTATTGCTGGATGGATATGTTTGAAAAAGATATTTTGTATATGAGTCAATTATATTCAGTAGATAATATCTAGATATGTTATCAGTCAACAAGTTGTAAACAAAGATACATGTTGTATCTTAATGACTGACATACACAAGCAAGTAGTAGACAAGACTTATCATATTGTAAAAGATCTCCTTGGTGCTATAAAAGGAGATCTTACCCTTAGATAAAAAGTATGCTTCACAGTGAAATAATGTGAACATCAAAGGGTGGTTAGAAGTTAATCACCAAGGTGCTTCGTATTTACAAATTACAACAACACCAAGTGTGTTAAAATGTAAAGCACCAAAACAGTGAGTGTGTGGGAACATCAGACAAGGGGTCTGATGTTGTTAGTGTTATTTAGCCTCAAGGAAATTTGATCCCTGATTAGAGTGTAATCGTGCTATACTTGATCACATAGCATTGGGGCTGATTTTATAACAAAGAGAAAGTTTGACAAAACCTTGTTGTGATAGTATTGATTCTTTCATTTGAATATTCCGCCAATATTATCATTGTTCTTATCATAGTTTACCCTAGATCAAGGTCTAAACAACCTAGAGTCCAAAAACGGTTCAGAAAACTTATATTAAGTGTGTGCTCAATCGTTTTATTAAAGTTTTCAACAAGTGGTATCAGAGCGGGGGGCTCTAGATCTAGGATTTTACAAGGTTTTTATAAAAGAAAGAAGAAAAATTCGTTTTCGCTTAATTTTTCACAACTTTCTGCAGAGCTGTTTTACAAAGGCTATAGCTCATTCGTTAACCATTGGATAAGGCTAAATTTTTTTTGAAGGTTCTTAGTATGTCAAGGTAGATTCTCACCGGAGGGATCTTTAATCTAAGCTTTAGATGGCAAGATATGCATCATTGAAAACTGCTGCAGAAACAGTTGAGGTATAGTCGAATTTTTGGTTTTCTTTCAAGATTACACACACAAAGGGGAAGAACACACACTCAGAAGGAAGATTGTTGGGCTATGTTCTTAAAAGATTAAAGGCTTGTTTCTATTTTTCATTGGCGAAGAAGGTTAGTTGTTACTTATTTGCAGATGAAGTAGAATTTTTCAAGGTTGTGTTCTTATCATATCTTAAACGTCTCCATTACGTTTAAAGATAACTTGTTCGTTCGTTCAAGTGACTACGAAATGACAAACACTTAAAGGAGTTACATTGTAGTGCTCAGTGTCTCATTGGAGATGAGTTTATTGTCAAGAGACTGAGGTCTCCCTATACATGGGTATACGTTCGAAGTCAGATTTAGTACAAGACATAAGACACAAGGTTGGTTTATTCTGTTTCATCATCAAGTTAGTAATGATTGGTTTTCTTCATCAGTCATAAAAGCCTACAGAATTGGAGATTCAAATGGTTAACATATGGGTTTCAGGGGAAGCTTAAATGTTCAAATGGTTAACCATTTATATGCTACACCTAGTTTTTACTGCTTATATTCTCTATTTGTTGATAACAAAAAGGGGAAGAGATGTGGTGGATAGCATAGATTAAGGGGAAGACAGTATTGTTTCATTCATGGTGAGATTTAGTTATCTCAATTTCTCTACTTCGTCTAGGAAAATTCGTACAAGAATGTGTTTGTTTTGTAATCATCAAATAGGGGAAGATTGTTGGGTTTTATATTTTCATAGATTTGATGATCACAGAACAAGAAGAATGAAACATGAAGAATACTGAAATGATAAGCAAAATACACCAAGTAGATTCTACTGCTAGGCATAGAACATTCTACTGCTAGTGTATTTTATCCTACTGCTGGTGCAGAGCATTCTACTGCTAGTACAAAGAAGCTGCTGCTGATCAGTGAGTCATACTACTGCTGGATGGATATGTTTGAAAAAGATATTTTGTATATGAGTCAATTATATTCAGTAGATAATATCTAGATATGTTATCAGTCAACAAGTTGTAAACAAAGATACATGTTGTATCTTAATGACTGACATACACAAGCAAGTAGTAGACAAGACTTATCATATTGTAAAAGATCTCCTTGGTGCTATAAAAGGAGATCTTACCCTTAGATAAAAAGTATGCTTCACAGTGAAATAATGTGAACATCAAAGGGTGGTTAGAAGTTAATCACCAAGGTGCTTCGTATTTACAAATTACAACAACACCAAGTGTGTTAAAATGTAAAGCACCAAAACAGTGAGTGTGTGGGAACATCAGACAAGGGGTCTGATGTTGTTAGTGTTATTTAGCCTCAAGGATCTTTGATCCCTGATTAGAGTGTAATCGTGCTATACTTTATCACATAGCATTGGGGCTGATTTTATAACAAAGAGAAAGTTTGAAAAAACCTTGTTGTGATAGTATTGATTCTTTCATTTGACTATTCCGCCAATATTATCATTGTTCTTATCATAGTTTACCCTAGATCAAGGTCTAAACAACCTAGAGTCCCAAAACGGTTCAAAAAACTTATATTAAGTGTGTGCTCAATCGTTTTATTAAAGTTTTCAACAGATTATGCTGGCGCAAGTTTGGATAGGAAGTCAACTTCTGGAGGCTGCCAATTTCTTGGACATAGGTTGATCTCTAGGCAATGCAAGAAACAGACAGTGGTGGCTAATTCAACAACTAAAGCTGAGTATGTGGCTGCTTCTAGTTGCTGTTGACAAGTGCTCTGGATTCAGAATCAATTGCTGGATTATGGGTACAACTTTATGAACACCAATATTTACATTGATAATAACAGTACAATGTGTATCATTAAAAATCTTGTTTTTCATTCAAAAACAAAACATATTGAGATAAGACATCACTTTATAAGAGATTCTTATGAGAAAAAGCTAATTCAAATAGTTAAAATCCATACTGACAACAATGTTGCAGATTTACTCACTAAAGATTTTGATGTGAGTAGATTTCAATTTTTAATTGCTAGTATTGGAATGATCAATCTTTGAAAAATCTTATCTCTGTGTGTTTTTGTGTTAGTTTGTAAGGATCTGTACTGTTATTGATCAAATAAGTTGTTTCTATTGCTTGCTCTGTTTGTATGTTGTCTGCTGCTAGTTGTTTATTCAACTGCTATGAAAAACTATGACTTGTGATTATTGTGGTATCTTGTTTCTTGTGTTTTTGTGGTTTTGGACTAACCTTTTGTAGGAAAAGTCAAAGGGGAAAGCTTATCTGATGGGAAAAAGATGTTTGAAACGATCAGTAGACATTCTGCTGCTAGTTCAAAAAGTTTCTGCTGCTAAGCAAAACTTTCTGCTGCTAGAGTTCTGCTGCTCAGATTGGAACTATTGGGATTCTACTGCTCGGTTTCAAACTTAAGGGTGGATTTTGTAACTTGGCGCGAATAAAACCCTAATGAGATCCAAACGGCTTAAAAACCCAATTCGATCTCAAAATTAACTTTGTGCGTCCAAAATTAAACTAAATTCAAACCCTAACACATCTTTTAATCATCTGATCCAAAAACCCCCAAAATCAAAACCCTAATTTCACAATGACAAAAAGAGACTTCTCCGATAATCACAATCAAGTGGCGTTTCTTCAAAAGGTCCCTGAAGGTGAGGGTTTTGCTGAAGTTATTGACTTTCTTAATGCTACACATTTAAGGTATGCATTAACAGTAAATCCCACTATATACATTTCCCACATGAAAGAGTTTTGGTCTACTGTCAAGATTAAAACTAAAAATGGGGAAGAATATTTGAGAGCTTTTGTAGATGAACAAAGAATTGTTATCACTGAGTCATCTGTAAGAGAAGTACTTCATCTTTCAGATGATAAAGCAATAACTTGTCTTTCGAATTCTACTATTTTTCAATAACTTGAAAAAATGGGGTATGAGAGGAAAAACAATGGTTTAAAGTTTTTCAAAGGTCTTCTTTGTCCACAACGGAAATTTCTTCTTCACACCCTTCTCCATTGCCTTAGTCCTAAAACTACCAGGTGGAATGAGTTAAGTACAACTCAAGCATCTGCTTTGATTTGTCTGGCCACAGGACAACCCTTTAATTTTTCGGCTATGATTCTGGATGGGTTGAAAAAGAATATTTCTGGCAAAGTTTATGTTTACCCAAGGTTTTTGCAATTAATCATTAATAAACAATTAAAGAAACCTAAGGTACATAAAGGAACATATGACAGCCCTGAACTTAAAAGCAAAATGTTTTCCTATTTAAGAAAGAATGGGACTGGTTTTTCTGGAACTATAACTCCTTTGTCCCAACATATGCTACAATTGGCTGCTACTCAGGGTGAAGGTGCTGAAATCACAACAGCTACCCATCACACACCCACTCCTGAACATTCCCCTGAACAAACTGAAAAGACCAAATCCCCTAGGATTTCACCTAATAAGGACACTGAGCAACCTCAGGCCAGTGTTGGTATGGAAGCAGATGAGGCTGCCACAGGTGATGTAGGTGGCATGATGGGAGAGGCTAGCACTACTGATCCTGGCTTAGTAGCTGGACAGGACAGTGCTAACATAATTAAGACCTCAAACATGGCAACATCTAATGCAGAGGGTTCTCTTAAACCTGATGCAGGTGATGGTAACCCCAGCCAACTGGCTCAAAATGGGGACTCAGATGATCAGCCTAGGGTTGATACTGAGTTTAGGCCCATTGATTCACCTCTCAGACCAGGTAACACAGGTCGAAGTGATGAGGGCAGAACTAAACCAATTGAATTGATGGATACTTTTGTACATACTGACAATGTCTATGATTCACCTCTTGGGCAAGGTAACACAGGCCGAAGTGATGAGACTAGAAAAGATACTGAGGAATTGATTGCAACAAATGTACAAAATGCCAAATCTGATGATCCACCTCTCAGGTCAGGTAACACAGACCGAAGTGGTGAAGATAGTCTGCAACTTATCAAAGAATTGATGGAAAAGTGTACAATATTGTCAGATGAAGTGCTTGGTCTCAAAAAGGAGGTTAAGAAACTTAAAACTACTCATGGTGCTGAAATCAGGAAGATCAAACAAAGGATTAGGCATCTTGAGGGAGTAAAGAGATCAAGGACTTCTAATACTGGAAGGTCAAAGACAAAGAAGGTTGATTCCAAACCTGGTTTGGGGGAGGATGCTCCCAAACAGGGGAGGAATGATGGCAAAGATTCAGGGGAGGTTGAGAAAGATGTTGCTGGGAATGAAAATGTTGATATGGATGTGGATTCTGCTGAGAATGATGAATTTGTGGTCAAGGATAAGTCAGGTAATGAAGTTGTTCTTGAAAATGTTGCTAGTGTTCAAGATGGTGAGTGTGGAAAGGTTGGTTTCACTGCTGAGGAAATTGATAAAGCTGCTAGTATAGCTCTTGAGACTGATGGTGTTCAAAATGTTGCTAAGGAAGATTCTGCTGCTGGCTCAGGGCATCCTACTGCTAGTGTTGCTCATTCTGCTGCTGAGCCAGAGCAAGGTTCTGCTGCTGAATTAGATGATGATGATGTGAGCTTGGCAGAGATTATGTTAAAACTTAAGTCCTCAAAAACATCAACACCAAAGAAACCACCACAATCCCAACAAGAACAACAACAACAACAACAACCATCACAACCACAACAACCAGAACCTGAATCTCAACCAACAACAACAAACAAAACAACTTCACCTACAACAAAACAAGTAGCTCCCACACCTACAATTCCAAGAACTTCTGTCAAAGGAGTAAGCATAAGAGAACCCATTCCAACCAAAAAGCCTGTTCAAACACATACATACACTGGAAAAGGAAAAGGTAAGATGGTTGATGAGCCTGAGCCTTATCCATTTCACATTCCTTTTGAATTTTGGCCTCCTGACCTTAGAGAAAAACATGATCTTGAAGCTGCTAAGAAACTTGCAGCTGAAGAAGAGGCAGAATATGAAAGGGAACTTGAAGAACAAAGGAAACAGGCTGAGAAACATGCTGAGATTGAATAAAAATTAAATGCTTGGGATGAAGAGAGAGCTAAGTGTGAAGCTGATATAGAATGGTTGAAAGTGAAAGAGGAGTTACAAGATACTTTCACTAATGAAGGGATAAATGACTGGATAAAGATGGTCACAACAGAGAAAAAGAATAAGTTTGTTGCAGAAAGAAAGAGGAAAAAGGTACTTAGACCACCTACTGCTAAACAAATTAGAGATCATCAAATAAGGTATCTTAAAAACATGAAGGGTAATACACTCAGATTTTGGTCCATGTATTCTGATGAAACTCTTCAAAAGAAATTTGAAAGTGCCAAAAGAGAAGCTGAGACTTTTGTACCTATGAGCATGGATGATAAATTTCCAAAGGTTCAAAAGGTAAAAGATAAGAAAGCAGTGGAGACTGAGGTTGTCAAAGATACTCAGGTTGAGAAAGAAAAGAAGGTTGAAAAGAAGGTAGTGATGGATGAAGAAAAAGAAAGCTCTACTATTGGTGAGAAGAGGCCTGGGAGAAGGTTAAAAATGAAAGCCAGAAGAAAGAAGAGAAAATTGAACAAACCAAAACCAGTAGAATCAAGTTCTGATGAGCATGAAGAAGAGGAAACAGAGGAGGTAACTGCAGAAGACATGAAGAAAATAATGTATTTCACAGTTATGTCTAAACATCAAGAAACAGAGATCACAAATGCAGTTCCACCACAAGAAAAATCCCCTATCATCTCATACACATTTGGTATAAGGGATGGAAGTGAGGCCTTCTGGGAAATCAAGAGAGCAAATGGTTTTTATTATAAATACACAAGGTTTTCACAAATGTTATACTGGATGGACAGAGATGATGTAGTCACTCTTTGGAGGTTATATAAGGAGAAATATGGAGATGTGAGACCAGAAGAGATTGCAGAAAGGGTGATTTATTATTATCTGAAAATCATGTTTGAGCCACAAGACAGTGACTTAGAATGGAGAACATTGGAGAATACCAAAGTTCAAAGGTGGTATTTGTATCAGTCATGTGGAGTACATGCTTTGAGTGGTCAAGGGGTGGTTATTTATATGCTGACTGAAAAGGATTATCCTGCATTGAATTGGGGAAAAGAAATCATTTATCAGATGTTACAGCCTGGAAAGTTAGAGCTACAAAAGGAATTTCTGTCAGATAATCAGGCATTCAAATTGATAAGAAAGTATCAAAAGGAGCTCAACTCAATGATGAAGCAGTAAGTGTTTGGAAGCATCCTCTTGGTGTTTGTTTATATTTAAAAGAAACTTGATGATTTTGGAAGAAAATATCAAGTTTAGGGGAGGATTGTTGGGATTTAAGATGCTGCTGCTTCATACTGCTCAAAGTTCTTAAAGGAAAATATACCAAGTATGATTCTGCTGCTGGGCTAAATCATTCTACTGCTGGTATATTCATTCTACTGCTGGGTTTCTGAGATGATTGAAGAAATAAGCTAAGTATGATTCTACTGCTAAACTACGAAGATCCTACTGCTAGAGTAAATCATTCTACTGCTTATTAGATAAACGTGTATAGTTTGTTAGATAATTATGGTAATGATACGAATAGATATTATCTTGTATAGAAAGTCTTTGTAACCTACTAGGACTCCTTAAGACAATAAAAGGAGGATCTAGGGTTAGGGTTAGAATACGTATTGTTTGTTTTTGATTCACTTCAAGGTTATTGTAACCCTGTTACTTTTGAGTAACCATATATTAATATATTGAGGTGATTGTTGAGAGAATTCTTGTGTGTTCGATTCATAATTCTTCTTAAGATTAAGTATTAGTTTCCGCATAATACTTAATAGATCATTCAAGAACAGCCTCTATACCTATTGTCTTAGATCTACATCTAAGGTAATTAACAAGATCGTTAGCTCAACAGGGATCAACACCGACAATAATCGAAACTCGTAGTTTTATTAATATGAAAACATTTACCACGTGATATACTAATTTAAGTTTCTTTTAAAACTTAAATTACCCTTCCAAAACTTTATTGATTATTGCCGAACTATTTGGGATTATTGGGAAAACACCGAAAACGTATTAATTGACTCACTTTGTTGATATTTTCCTTGTCACTATTTTCTTTGACTTCGTTTGTCAATCCTTTCTCGACTCAAGTTCCCGTCCGTGCTTTTCTCGACCGTGTCGATTTTCTATTCCTATTTGGCGTGAGTATTCTTGAGTCTATGCTGTCTTACCACCACACGAAACGTTAACACTAAACTTTTTACAAACTTTGATACGAGTAATCCACGAAAACTAAGACGCTTGTCTTTTGAAAACTCTTTTACTTTACGAGACGTATTCTGAGATAACTATATATATATTAGGTTGTGCCGATCCGACACCGTTGTGCCTGTACTCTCGATGTCGTTGTGTTTAGCTCTTGATGCCAGTTGTGACCACTGTGATATTTTTGCGTTGCTGCAAGCTAAGGTGAGTTCATGGCCCCTACTTTTACTGGTTTTTAAACTGTTTCTGGGGGAGAATACATGCTCATTTTAACTAAACTCAATGACTGTTTATTTGGAATATGAGAACTGTTTACTCAATATCTGACTGTTTGGCTGAATTATTTGAACTGGTTATTTGAAGGCGATATGTGATTGACTGATATGCATGTGAGTTTATAGCCCCACTCTATTTACACTTGTTTTACAATCGGGGTGAGAAACATGCAAAACTATTTTATGGACCAACACTGTTGTTATCAAACTATTATGCGGATTAGCCTAAGCACTAGTATGTCCCAATTTGCCCAAACTCATGAACCGTCAATTCCTGCTGGGAAGCGCGAATGTTATAAATAGATCTATTGGGAGTAACGTCCCCGTTCGGGTTGACCGGATAGGCAAACGAACGTATACCATGTCGAAAACCACAAGTGTCTGGGATAAACACTTGTCGGGCCTTGATATTTAACATGCTTCTAGAGCATGCACACTGTTATAACTTCGGTTGCATGAACTTAGAGCTAGCGTAATAAACTATTTTATCTTGGGTTGCATACCCTACACATGGTCCACATCACAAATTTTACTTTAAGGTAAACTGTATTTTTATGACATTGTGAGCGACACAATGGTCACAAAACTTTTATGGAACTCACAGTATATTTACTACTTTATCATAAACCTATGAACTCACCAACCTCGTGTTGACACTTTTAGCATGTATTTTCAGGTTTAAGGCGATAATCTAGTTGTGGAAGCTTTTGGAAGGGCATGGCATGGTCATAGAAGACTCTGATGAATTTGGGACTGCTTGATTACTTTTATGGGCCTTTATTTCCGCATCATTTATGGAATGCTATAAACATAACGATTTTCGATTATGAAATTTCTTTTAAACGGTTGAGAAAAAACCGTTCTTTGTACCTTGTGTTGTAATACCAATTTAGTAGCACCCAAACATGTATGCTTCCGCTAAACCAGACTTTAGGGGTGTTACAATATGTTTGTATGTATAGATTGTGTCATACTTTAAACATGTAGTTGGTATTTATAGAAGGATGAAGTTGTGTAATAGAAAGGAGAAAGCTGATGTTTGTATGCCTTCATGGGTAGTTTGCACTTGTCTATCCATGACTTTGTCAAAGGGAAAAGTAGAAGCTGGCATGTATGTGAAGTTTTCATGGGTCTATCCATGTATACGTTTATGTTTTATTATCACAACCATATGGAATATATTCGAACCTTAATAAGCAAAATGATGCTACTGAGATATGCAGGTTGAAAGTGGAGCGAGACTCTTCTTCGTGTTCCAACTTGTTACCTGAGATTATTCAAAATAAGAATGAACTAATTGTTAGCACTACCGGAGGATAAAACCCAGGAGCAAGCTCCGATGCTTAAGTCAGATGTATTCATTTGTTGTTGTATGAAGTTTGTTTATGTAAAGAGATCATGTCTTTACCTCATAGATGTAGTATGTATTTATAGAGATGAAGTTGCTAAATGGTAAGGTAAAACAAGGTGTGTGTATGGCTTCATGGAGAGTTTGTACTTGCTTTTCCATGACTTATGAAAGGGAGAGGTACATGTTGATGTGTATGTGGTTGCATGGGTCTTTCCATGCATAAATTAATGTTTATCTTTGTAGAACTTTTTATCCTAGTCCATGCTATCAGACATATAGTTGTAGTATTCCATGTTGAAATTACCCTACTAATCCCATTAGGCCCCTCAAGACCAAGCATGATTGATGCTGGATTTCAGACCAGGTTTTAATATTTATAATTACTCGTCTACCTATGGTCTACCTATGCACTAACGGGCAGTGTACCCGGCCGTGTGTAGTGTAGTAATTGGTAAAGCCGAGGTCGTCCCAAGAGCTATGAGTGCGGATCTAATCTAAGTTCTAATGTCACTGATTTTAAAGGGGGTTTTTGAATAGATTAATATTAAAATAATGAAATGAAAGCAAAATTAAAGTGATGAACAATCAGTAGGGAGAAATGTGCTAGCCTGGTTACTAAGCTTGTTACGCCATAATTAAGTCTTCCTATTTATGCTTTCTACCGCTTCATGTGGGGGTAAATGTCACTAGACTCCTCGGATAAATTCGTCTAGCCTATGATACAAAGATTCCTATACCATCTTGTCATCGACAAAATTCTTGGGTAACCTATGCTCAGTCATTACATACCAGCTACAATCTAGACCTATTATTACGAAACTCGACATCTCTGAACTCAGGTTTCCCCTAACTTCTTAAGTATCTCCATTTGGTAGGTGATGCTATGGTCAATTCGCACACAAGAAAGTGGTAGTACTATGGTCAATTCTTACCACTCCTCGCAACCTACTCGTCTAGGGTCCGATTGTCAATTCTCCTAGCTTTATAGATACTGCCAAACTTTAACACTACCGAAACAAGGGTGTCCACGAATAAGAAAAGAAAATATGCACATAAATCGATAAGAAAACGAGAAAACTTAAATCATGGCAATAAAAATTTCATAACTAGGCTAACACCAAAGGTGTTTAGCCAATCATATTAAATAATGCAGAAAATTCAATGTTAAGGATCATAATGAAAGACATTGAATTAAATACAAATGTTTGATACGAAATAACTAAAACTTATGTAGTAATGGCGCGAATTCTCCCTTGGAAGATGCTTCGTATGCTGCTGAAAATCGTCTCTATGGAAGCCCTTTACGTCCCTTGGTATTATGTGTTGGGAAGTGATGTTGAAAATGTAGAATTAGGGCTTGTATTTATAGCATCGTCAAAGTTACGGCGTAACCCATAGAATTGGTTACACCGTAACCATCGTATCCCAGACGATCTTATCCATACTAAAATATTTACGGCGTAACCTTGAGAATGAGTTACGACCGTAAAACTCTCGTAGTGAATTTCATCACTTTTACGCCGTAACCATGCAAATGGGTTATGGCGTAACTATCTTGACCACAAAATTCTTCTAAGTCTTGGAATATATACGGCGTAACTATTTTGTGAAGTTACGCCGTAACCTTGAGCTGCGTTGACTTTGGTCTTCTTGTTTAAATCATAGTTACGGTGTAAGTAGAGAGTGGATCTACGCCATAACTCCTATCTGGCCAACATACTCTTATATATCTTCTTTAATATTTTCCAAATCCACGTTTCTTTGTTCCTATGCTCATTTATGACCTGAAAATGATATATTAAGAAATAAGAGCATATATTCAAGTAAAACAATACAAATGATGAACATATTAAGGGGAAATTGACACTAGAATATCAGGAGTATTTGATGTTATCAGTGATCAATGGGCATGTTTGGGATTTACTAGAAGATGTTAATATCTATATTATTGTATTTTGGTATGGATGCCCAATCATGCAATGTTTACTGACCTTAGGTAATGATTGTCCTATAATCCGGTTGAAGTTAAAATTAAATATTTTATACCATCTTTCACCACTTTTGTAATTGGAGATAATATAATACAAACCTATATGCATTACCCACATCCCCTGTTTTACCCATCGTTTAAACGAAGCTTTTTAAGTAAGTTTCTTTTAAGCTCTCATTTCTCTAAACTTATGCTTTTGTAATATGAAAACAATTGGTATTGAGGCATACTCTTCTAGTTTGACACCGAAGAAGGTTGTAAGTTTGTGCCAAAAATTTCATCTTGGTGATGATGTGGCGCTTGTGCTTGGGGTTTAAACCATAACATTAATAGTATCCCATAGCATATGGTTGGGATATATAAAAACTTTTTACAAGCGAGGTTATGTATTCCTATCTCTGTGTTTTTAGTAAAAATTTTACAACAATACTAAATAAGCATATCGCAACTTTCTGTAAAACCCGAAACTTTTGAACCATAATTTTTGCTCCATTTTGAAGTTTAACCTAAAGTATGAAATAAAGTTATATGTCATTAAAACTATACATTTTAAATTAATAATACATTATATAAATTGAATCTTAAACTAATTAACTTATAACTTAAAGTCACCCACATCCTAGTTCTTATCCTAAATCCTATGTCCTAACCGAAATGTTTACCTAGCCCTCCTTATTTGTGTCGTGTGGTGTGAAGATAAGAATAACAAGAAAATCTCCTCATTATATAAAAGATTTCATGCTTTGCTATTCCTAATCTCATAACACGGTTATAACTGTCACACCCTGAATTTACCTGATAATGGCAGCGAAATTGAATACCTTGGTGTGACTTTCATGGCGTCTCATACAATGGATATATTGAACGACCTAAAGTGTCGTTTTGAAATACACGTTTGATCATAAATAAAATCAGAGTTTACAAAACATAGGTCCCAAATGATGTTGCAAATTTATAAAACAAAACCATAGTAGATCAAACGTTTACATAAGTGCATGAAAATGAGTGATGCAAGTCGACCCCGCGACTCCAAAATAGCCAAATGTATGTCCACACGCTAGCTAATTACCTGAAAATACATTGCTAAAAACGGTCAACATAAAGTTGGTGAGAGATCATAGGTTTAAAAAAAAAATATGAAGGTATACGATAGCCACAAGTATAAAGTGTATGACATAAGTCACATAAAAATGGTGTACAATAGACTTAAGCTCATGACCCCGAAACTATGACTGAATCTATGGTGCCCCTCAGAGTGTTTTGCCAGGCACTCTAATAAAAAGACATGAAATGCATCCGCTATCGGTTGTTGGTCAAAGCCAACACGGATGGAGGCGTCACCCTCGATAGATCTATCCACTCACTCTCGCTTACAGGTAAATTAACGGTTCATGATATAGGGGACTTTCATATGGCAACAAGGTAACTTAATCTATGTACAAGGAATTTGATACTAGGGCTCGCATATAAAAATGGTTGCAATGTATTCTCCCCCGTGGGATTTGAAATGAAATAATAAATTGAAAAACGGGGCTATGAAAACTCACCTGAAGTGATGATACAACAATGCTATGAAATCGGAATACTTGGAATAATCGAAATACTTGAACACTTGAAATACTTGGCAATAACAAGGCGCGAACACTAGTCGCTACCTAAAATGAATGCATGAATACTACTTGAGATCATGAAGTAAAATAATGAATGAACATGCACATGTTACCTATACCACTCGTACTTTGAAAATATAGGTTATCGTTGGAACTCAATGTTTTCTAACACTTGGTAAAAATAAGCCCAAATTAGTACGTAAGAACTAGTTGTGTAAATATATATATATAAGGTGTTAATGCTTGGTCTTGACGTTTTGAAAACCTTTGAAGTCATCTCATTGACGTGTTAGTGAAATAGTGACAATACGTGTCTCAACGGTTAAGGAAAACGGCTCTTCTATTTGTTGTTACTTGAAAAATATACTTTAATTCGAACTATATTTATTAAAATAAAAGCTGTCAAATAAATAAAAGTATTTCTAGTTTAAAACGCGAATATCTTGATCGTTATAAGCTCGTTTTCTTCGTTCTTTATATCCATGGTTTCGTAAAAATAAATGCTAACACATTTTTAGTAGCTTGGTTCATCTAGGTTTCGTCAAACGCCGCAAATAAGCCGTCGAATGCTACCAAACAGCATGCAGTTTTTCCGGAAAATAGTTTTCGTCGTTAAACTTGTAAAAATCATATCTCCTTCGTTATTAACTCGTTTTTATCCCCGTTTTCGGCCACGGCTTCGTCTCGGAATGTATTTTCTAAATATTTGGCCAAAAATAATCCCAAACCCACTGAGTTTCCCACGTTTTCATTTTAGAGACAGTAGGTTTTTATATGTTTCAAAAATGAGTGTTCCTAGTTTATATCTAATCCAAAACCATCCAATCTACAACCAAACAACTCTCAATCCTACCATACACCTTCTCAAAGGGTCATGGGGTCCTAAACATCACTAAATATAGTGGATTTCATGAGGATGTTAGTGAAAGTTATAGATCTAGTGATTAGAGATAGTTTTAAAAAGAAATGGTATCATTAACTTATGTAACTTGCATTTTTAACAAAAGCCACATGAAAATACATGATCATATAGATCAAATGAAAGGAAAACATGAAAAATAAATGTTTTTGAAGTTACTTACAATGTGTGATGAGATTGAAGAGATTTGGATGAAAACCTTGAGGTTTTTATTTCAAAACCTTAACAAGGATCATATAAGGAACTAGTAAATTACTTGTACTCAAAAATTTTATGGTTCTTCCTTCTTGTCTTGCTTGAGCCGTGGGATATGATGGAGGAAAGAGAGAGGATTTTTTTTTTTTTTATCTTGCACTTTGCAAATGAATGATAAGTTTATGTTTGTGAAATAATTATAAAAACATGTATACTAACTCCATTAAATGGGAAGTATGGCTAGGTAAGAAAAGTGGAAGAGAATAACATGGGTGGGGCGTGGGTTTGTGTAAGAAATTGGGCAAAATAAGATATTTTGTGATATATAGTATGAGTTAGTTGATTTAGTGTACACTTTGGGTGTTATCGGGTACCGAGTTGTCTTGAAATAAATATCAACGAAGTGACGTAAAATACGACGAAGTTGCAAAAATTGTAAAAATATATTCCTGACAAGAATCGGGTGTCGGAATAATTATCGGGTTAATTTTTCGTAATATGACGGAGTTATAAGCCCTTAACGAAAAATATAGCAATTGGTGTAATAACACCGGGTAAAATAATAATATAAACTTTATATTATTAAAATTAGTATAAAAATTTATTAGGATCATTGTCTGGAGTATTGAGTATAATTGTTGGTAATACTGACTGAGTGGTAACGTTAATTAATTAAATAACCTTACGTAAAATTAAATAATGCATAACCGTGCATGAACTAAAATACTGATGATATGCAGACTCCTCTAGTCTACATGATGTGTCCTTAACTGAAATGCATGAATTCACAGCTAAACCGATCTGGTTACGTGAATTTTAAACACTCGTAAACTAGGTTTACGAATTAATGACTGCTGATGATGAACGGGAATTTTCTCCGGGAATGAATAGTGTCACGTGAATAGTAAAATTTCCGAAAGTTTCTCAAAATATCAAATTGACCTCGAAAACGATGAATAGTAACTGATGAATAGTGAATTGTCGAGGTTAGGAAAGTGACCTGAAATTACGGGTTGTGACAGTCGCCCCTCCAAAAGGGAATTCAGTCCCTGAATTCAATTGTTGTTGGTTTCAGAAGCAGGCTCGGGAAAAAGGTGTGGATACTTGCGTCGCATTTGGTCTTCTCGTTCCCAAGTAAACTCGGGTCCTCTTCGAGAATTCCAGCGAACCTTCACGATAGGAATTTGACTTTGCTTTAATAGCTTGACCTCGCGGTCCATGGTTTCTGATGTTGGATGACGTCCATTGGTTGACAATAGGCAAAACTAACGGCATGGGTATTCAACCTTACTTAAGTCCTGAAATGGTTCATCATTGAAGTTGTTACCATGATGGCAAAAATGTAGGTATCGGCTGATAATACGTCGAGGAATGCCTGTCTCGTTTTCATATGCGGATGGGGGAATTCGTTCGGGCATGTTGCTGTTCTTGACATGGAAGTGAGGTTATCCGAAATTTCTACAGGTAGTAGGGCCTTAGGAAGGATCTACATCGATATCCTTGCTTTATCTTGAATATCCATTGAGGAAGCTTGTTGTTATAAGGAAACTCGATCAATGGCAAATGGTTCGCCCAACCATTTCTAAAGTCGATCACACATGCCCTAAGCATATCTTCCAGTGTTTAAATTATTCTCTCACTCTGACCATCGATCTGAGGATGGTACGCAGTACTCATGTCTAACTTAGACCCAAAAGAATCCTGCAATGACTGTTAGAAGTTTGAAGTACGCGATTATCTCTGTCGGAAATGATGGAAATTGGTGCACTGTGCCTTAAGACTATTTCCTTGTCACAAAGTCTGGTAAGCTGCTTCATGGAATGAGTCTCTTTGATTGGAATGAAATGGGTTGATTTGGTGAGACGATCTACTATAACCCAAATAGCATCGTAACCACTTGAAATCTTGGGGAGTTTAGTAACAGAGTCCATTGTAACGTGTTCCTATTTCCATTGTGAAATTTCTGGTTGCTGAAGTAATCCTGTTGGTTTCTGGTACTCGGCTTTTACTTTAGCACAAGTATGGCATTTGCTGACATAAGTAGCTACTTCTACTTTCATGTTTGGCTACCAATAAAACCTCTTGAGGTCCTGATATATCTTATTAGAACTTGGATAAATAAAGTACTTCGACTTTGTGTGTTTCATTAGGAAAGTACTTCTTGAGGTCTGAAAGGTGAGATGAGTAGTATATATGTTGCTGAACTCTGGCGGAAACTTAGGTTTGTATGCCAACTGATCGGTTCTAACTAGAATCTGAAATGGTCCAATACTGAGAGCTCAATCTATCGGGTTACCAAAAAAAAATTGTATCATGCCTTTCCAAGGCAAGGCTTTCAATCATAGTTCGTGCTTCCACTTGAATCTAGGAGGTTCATTGTTCAAGGATATCAAATCCGAATGATGTGCATCATGCACCAACCTAACTTCCATTGTTTTCTCATTCCTTGTAACTGATTCTTGACTTGTGAAATTCCCTTTGTTGTTTCCCGGTTTAGTTCTAGGCCCGTGAATTTAACTTTCCAAATTCGATATGTAAATGTGTACATGGTCACTTCGGCCATAGGGTGTCTTAAATGGTGCCTTTATATATTCCCGTGATGGCTATTTTTGCTGATGATGAAATTTGTCAATAATCGAAAGGTTATCCTAATCCATTCAAAGTTGGTTATGTGGTGTTGAATACATCCTATAGTGCTCAGGTAGTTCTCTTAAGGATTCGTCGGGCTAACGATGGTAGAGCGTGTATATCTGATTAGAAAAGGAATATCTTAAAGGAATTGCTAGAAATCTGAGGGGTATCGTCTATCCTTTCGTCGTTTCTATGTCATGAAATATCCTTCATAATGTAGAGTCTCTCCTAGAGAAATCAATGGTAAAATTCAACTTAATGGCTGAGTGAGTGATGAGTGGTGTAAGTATCCGGTGGAAGTTTGTTAAAAAGGGGGTTCATGAAAGATTCCATTTGTTTACAAAGCTTTTGAATGAAGATTGTTATTAATAATTCCTGAAAATGTGACTATTTTCTTCACGGCATAATTCCTCCTGAATTATACATAGGTGATCAGGCTATGTATAATTGAGGACCAACGATGCGTTGCTTGGTTAAATTGAAACGGTATTACTTTTTCCCAAAAGTTTTAGATGGTGTTCAACGTGTTGTTTTGATAAATGGTTTTCTAGATATTTCCTTTGAAAGTAACATGAAAATTGTCTCGCGTAGCGGTAGTAAATACTTGATAAAATGACAGAAAATCCATTTATAGGGTGGTACAAAATGGCTTATTTTGAAAGTTCTGAAAAACGATTCTCCCGTAGGGTAGTAAAATAACTTGCATTATATTTGTTGAATGGTTCATTGGATACATGGATGAATCTTTCGAAATGGTAATAGTCTACTAATCTGCCAAGAGTGAAATCAGTTTAATCCCTAATAGGATAGTGGTATGTTGTTGTGGAACGATTGAAAATGGAGCAATTGAAATAGAAATGGAATAACCCAAGGTTGTGAGTATCAGGGAAATAGCAAAAGATAGTTATTACATTGGATAGAAGAGTGCTTATACAACTAGGTCAGGTCAACGTACCAACGGAAAATTACAATGGATAGATACGACCCTAAGGGCTCGAAATACGGTTTATGATATAAGGCAGGAATTCCTTTCCTTAGAACCTGTGCCATCAGTTTCTGAGCCATCCTGTTTGCCTCATCACATGTTTGCGGGTCAGAAGAGATCACATCTCCACAGATGTTTTTAGGTAAACCCCCTAATGAAGTTTTCCAACTACTTCTCATTATTAGGAATCATAGACGGGCATAAAGCAGCCAACTCTTAAAATCTTCTGAGGTATGTCTCAATGTCATTACCCAATGTCACTAGTTCATAAAACTCGACCTCCAACTTCTTCACTTCCGTGCGTGGACGAAACTTCTTCGTCAACAAATTCTTGAATTCATCCCATGTATGCTTGTATGCATTATCCTTTCCAATGAGCTCGGTGTAGGAATTCCACCATGATATAGCTTCATCAGGGAGTATACTAGCAACAAACTTTACCTTAGCTTCCTCAGGACAATAGCATAGGTGAAATACAGATTTGGTATGCTCAAACCAATGAATCATAGCAATGGCTTCTTCAGTACCTTTGAATTTGATGGGATTACCACTTTTGAAGTCCTTATACGTACACTTTCTTCCATTAGTTTCATTACTAGCTTCCCCAGATGTCTCTATCTGAGGAGCAGCCTCAACGGCTCTTTCAACCACTAGTGTTTCAGGAATACTATTCTTAACAAGCTTTTGGATAGCTGCTTGCGTCATGTTCGGTGTAGCCGATGTAGTCTTAACTTTCCTTGGTGCCATGTTTCTTCAAAACCATAAAAGAATACAACCATGAGTACTCGTAATAGCAACGATCATTGTTCACTATGTATACCACCACAATCATGCGTATATCCTCATAACACATGAATACAACACTTGAAAATTTCGGTCTACATTGACCGGTGTCATAGATAGCACAACCATACCCATATAGTAAAGTCAATACTTGGGGATCTCGTTGTACAACAATCAAAATACCACAAGCTTCTTTGAACTACGCCACACTTCCCGTGGCTAGGATGATAGTAAAAGCGAGTAAAGGTAAAAGCTAGGATGATGTCCTTTTCAATGAATCCAGGGTTGTGGCGTCATAAGGTTAAGATGAGTCCTGAAGTGAGGTCCGGGGTTGTGCATCGATTCATGTCCGAGATAATGTAGATTCCAATCCATTCTTGAGGAATCTAGTGATGTTCCTGTTGAGTCCGTGATCTTGGTGTTATCCACAAAATGTTATTTAATTCATGTCAAGTGAGAATGGGAAAAGGGAAATGACAATGGTCGTACTGAAAGGCAAGGTTAGGCTCCCGAATCTCGAAGGTCTCGGTGTCATATCTGATTGGTGGGGTGTTGTTACGATGACCAATGATGAAATCCAACTCATCGGCTTAGAATGTGATGTAATCAAACTTGGTAATGAGGAGGGTGTTGTGAAGAGTTCTCTTGTGGTGGTGTAATATTGCTCAAAGCATCTTGTTGGTTCATTATGTCATGGAAGTATGAGTCGGTTATACCTGAGATAGTATAGAGTCCTTGCGAGGAATGCCACTCTTTGGCGATTTGTTGTTGCTCTTGTTTGGTTTGTGGGGCATCTAAACCTCATGTGTAGTCTCAATTAATTAGAGATCATCATCTAACGATGAAGAGTAGTAGGTTGTCTAACAGTAAGGGCTCTCGAACTCTCATCAACCTTAGTCTATAAGGTGGTGTAGTGTCCTTAGTGGTAGATGGTAATGGTGTATCAAATCACGTACGCTTCTCAAGCGGTAAGTTAAGTATGTGAGTAGAGTCCCTGAGATGTGATGGTATAAATGGGGTTCCATATGATGATGATGAAGTCGATGGTGATAATACTGAAGGAATCACTACCTTCTTTTACGCTATCTTGCGATGTCTAAGCGGTAAAACTGGAGTATGCACTCTGGGACGACCAATAGTGGTATGAGTAGCTGATACTGGTGGTAATACATGAGTAGTGAGTGTTCTAATAGTGAGGGAATGAAGATATACTATCTTTCTTGCAATAAACATTCTAATAGGTCCATAAGGTACTAAGCATGTACGTCTTATCAAATGGTATACTCTGTATGGGCTGAAGTAATAGGGACATCCCTGTTCCTAAGATACCTTAATGGTGATAATGATGGTGTAGATGCGACTTTACCCTCCTCAAGGGCTCGGTCTCGGCATCGGATGTTATCCATAGTGAGTATGATGTAAGGTCAACTGGTGAAAGAACGATGTGATGTATGAGTAATGGGCACCCTAGGAGTAGAGGCAACAAAACGTACGCTCTTCCTAGGACCCCCGATCGTCTTGCGACGTCGGAACATAAGAGTTGGATTCTGCGGAAACCGGAATAGTATGGGATGATGAATCTGTAGGTGCACGAGTAACCAAAGGTGGTGCAATAAGTGAAATCTGAGGAGTAGGTGCAACAATGGGAGTAGTAGAAGACATAGCGTCCTCGATGTAAACATCAGAAAATATAACCATAGTGCGGGAATTGGAAGACATATCTCTGTGGCAACAATACAAAATGAAATGAATAACCCATGTAATGAATCCTCGCAAATAATAATGTGCACTTATGATGTAATGATGAGACGCTACCGTTGGGGTAGTTATAGTCTAGGGTCCAAGATACAACCTAGTTCGCTATAACCATTGCTCTGGTACCAATCTGTCACACCCTGAATTTACCTGTTAATGGCAGCGGATATGAATACCTTGGTGTGACTTTCATGGCGTCTCATACAATGGATATATTGAACGACCTAAAGTGTCGTTTTGAAAATACACGTTTGATCATAAATAAAATCAGAGTTTACAAAACATAGGTCCCAAATGATGTTGCAAGTTTATAAAACAAAACCATAGTAGATCAAACGGTTACATAAGTGCATGAAAATGAGTGATGCAAGTCGACCCCGCGACTCCAAGATGCCAAATGCATGCCCACAGATAGCTAATAACCTGAAAATACATTGCTAAAAACGGTCAACATAAAGTTGGTGAGAGATCATAGGTTTAAAAAAAATATGAAGGTATACGATAGCCACAAGTATAAAGTGTATGACATAAGTCACATAAAAATGTTGTACAATAGCTTAAGCTCATGACCCCGAAACTATGACTGAATCTATGGTGCCCCTCAGAGTGTTTTGCCAGGCACTCTAATAAAAAGACATGAAATGCATCCGCTATCGGTTGTTGGTCAAAGCCAACACGGATGGAGGCGTCACCCTCGATAGATCTATCCACTCACTCTCGCTTACAGGTAAATTAACGGTTCATGATATAGGGGACTTTCATATGGCAACAAGGTAACTTAATCTATGTACAAGGAATTTGATACTAGGGCTCGCATATAAAAATGGTTGCAATGTATTCTCCCCCGTGGGATTTGAAATGAAATAATAAATTGAAAAACGGGGCTATGAAAACTCACCTGAAGTGATGATACAACAATGCTATGAAATCGGAATACTTGGAATAATCGAAATACTTGAACACTTGAAATACTTGGCAATAACAAGGCGCGAACACTAGTCGCTACCTAAAATGAATGCATGAATACTACTTGAGATCATGAAGTAAAATAATGAATGAACATGCACATGTTACCTATACCACTCGTACTTTGAAAATATAGGTTATCGTTGGAACTCAATGTTTTCAAACACTTGGTAAAAATAACCAAATTAGTACGTAAAACTAGTTGTGTAAATAATATATATAAGGTGTTAATGCTTGGTCTTGACGTTTTGAAAACCTTTGAAGTCATCTCATTGACGTGTTAGTGAAATAGTGACAATACGTGTCTCAACGGTTAAGGAAAACGGCTCTTCTATTTGTTGTTACTTGAAAAATATACTTTAGTTCGAACTATATTTATTAAAATAAAAGCTGTCAAATAAATAAAAGTATTTCTAGTTTAAAACGCGAATATCTTGATCGTTATAAGCTCGTTTTCTTCGTTCTTTATATCCATGGTTTCGTAAAAATAAATGCTAACACATTTTTAGTAGCTTGGTTCATCTAGGTTTCGTCAAACGCCGCAAATAAGCCGTCGAATGCTACCAAACAGCATGCAGTTTTTCCGGAAAATAGTTTTCGTCGTTAAACTTGTAAAAATCATATCTCCTTCGTTATTAACTCGTTTTTATCCCCGTTTTCGGCCACGGCTTCGTCTCGGAATGTATTTTCTAAATATTTGGCCAAAAATAATCCCAAACCCACTGAGTTTCCCACGTTTTCATTTTAGAGACAGTAGGTTTTTATATGTTTCAAAAATGAGTGTTCCTAGTTTATATCTAATCCAAAACCATCCAATCTACAACCAAACAACTCTCAATCCTACCATACACCTTCTCAAAGGGTCATGGGGTCCTAAACATCACTAAATATAGTGGATTTCATGAGGATTTTTAGGAAAGTTATAGATCTAGTGATTAGAGATAGTTTTAAAAAGAAATGGTATCATTAACTTATGTAACTTGCATTTTTAACAAAAGCCACATGAAAATACATGATATATAGATCAAATGAAAGGAAAACATGAAAAATAATGTTTTTGAAGTTACTTACAATGTGTGTGAGATTGAAGAGATTGGATGAAACCTTGAGGTTTTTATTTCAAAACCTTAACAAGGATCATATAAGGAACTAGTAATTACTTGTACTCAAAAATTTTATGGTTCTTCCTTCTTGTCTTGCTTGAGCCGTGGGATATGATGGAGGAAAGAGAGAGGATTTTTTTTTTACTTGCACTTTGCAAGTGAATGATAAGTTTTGTTGTGAAATAATTATAAAAACATGATACTAACTCATTAAATGGGAATAGGCTAGGTAAGAAAAGTGGAAGAGTAATAACATGGGTGGGGCGTGGGTTTGGTAAGAAATTGGGCAAAATAAGATTTTTGTGATATATAGTATGAGTTAGTTGATTTAGTGTACACTTCGGGTGTTATCGGGTACCGAGTTGTCTTGAAATAAATATCAACGAAGTGACGTAAAATACGACGAAGTTGCAAAAATTGTAAAAATATATTCCTGACAAGAATCGGGTGTCGGAATAATTATCGGGTTAATTTTCGTAATATGACGGTTTATAAGCCCTTAACGAAAAATATAGCAATTGGTGTAATAACACCGGGTAAAATAATAATATAAACTTTATATTATTAAAATTAGTATAAAAATTTATTAGGATCATTGTCTGGAGTATTGGTATAATTGTTGGTAATACTGACTGAGTGGTAACGTTAATTAATTAAATAACCTTACGTAAAATTAAATAATGCATAACCGTGCATGAACTAAAATACTGATGATATGCAGACTCCTCTAGTCTACATGATGTGTCCTTACTGAAATGCATGAATTCACAGCTAAACCGATCTGGTTACGTGAATTTTAAACACTCGTAAACTAGGTTTCGAATTAATGACTGCTGATATGAACGGGATTTCTCGGGAATGAATAGTGTCAGTGAATAGTAAATTTCGAAAGTTTCTCAAATTATCAAATTGACTCGAAAACGATGAATAGTAACTGATGAATAGTGAATTGTCGAGGTTAGGAAAGTGACCTGAAATTACGGGTTGTGACAGTCGCCCCTCCAAAAGGGAATTCAGTCCCTGAATTCAATTGTTGTTGGTTTCAGAAGCAGGCTCGGGAAAAAGGTGTGGATACTTGCGTCGCATTTGGTCTTCTCGTTCCCAAGTAAACTCGGGTCCTCTTCGAGAATTCCAGCGAACCTTCACGATAGGAATTCGACTTTGCTTTAATAGCTTGACCTCGCGGTCCATGGTTTCTATGTTGGATGACGTCCATTGGTTGACAATAGGCAAAACTAACGGCATGGGTATTCAACCTTACTTAAGTCCTGAAATGGTTCATCATTGAAGTTGTTACCATGATGGCAAAAATGTAGGTATCGGCTGATAATACGTCGAGGAATGCCTGTCTCGTTTTCATATGCGGATGGGGGAATTCGTTCGGGCATGTTGCTGTTCTTGACATGGAAGTGAGGTTATCCGAAATTTCTACAGGTAGTAGGGCCTTAGGAAGGATCTACATCGATATCCTTGCTTTATCTTGAATATCCATTGAGGAAGCTTGTTGTTATAAGGAAACTCGATCAATGGCAAATGGTTCGCCCAACCATTTCTAAAGTCGATCACACATGCCCTAAGCATATCTTCCAGTGTTTAAATTATTCTCTCACTCTGACCATCGATCTGAGGATGGTACGCAGTACTCATGTCTAACTTAGACCCAAAAGAATCCTGCAATGACTGTTAGAAGTTTGAAGTACGCGATTATCTCTGTCGGAAATGATGGAAATTGGTGCACTGTGCCTTAAGACTATTTCCTTGTCACAAAGTCTGGTAAGCTGCTTCATGGAATGAGTCTCTTTGATTGGAATGAAATGGGTTGATTTGGTGAGACGATTACTATAACCCAAATAGCATCGTAACCACCTGAAATCTTGGGGAGTTTAGTAACAGAGTCCATTGTAACGTGTTCCTATTTCCATTGTGAAATTTCTGGTTGCTGAAGTAATCCTGTTGGTTTCTGGTACTCGGCTTTTACTTTAGCACAAGTATGGCATTTGCTGACATAAGTAGCTACTTCTACTTTCATGTTTGGCTACCAATAAAACCTCTTGAGGTCCTGATATATCTTATTAGAACTTGGATAAATAAAGTACTTCGACTTTGTGTGTTTCATTAGGAAAGTACTTCTTGAGGTCTGAAAGGTGAGATGAGTAGTATATATGTTGCTGAACTCTGGCGGAAACTTAGGTTTGTATGCCAACTGATCGGTTCTAACTAGAATCTGAAATGGTCCAATACTGAGAGCTCAATCTATCGGGTTACCAAAAAAAAAATTGTATCATGCCTTTCCAAGGCAAGGCTTTCAATCATAGTTCGTGCTTCCACTTGAATCTAGGAGGTTCATTGTTCAAGGATATCAAATCCGAATGATGTGCATCATGCACCAACCTAACTTCCATTGTTTTCTCATTCCTTGTAACTGATTCTTGACTTGTGAAATTCCCTTTGTTGTTTCCCGGTTTAGTTCTAGGCCCGTGAATTTAACTTTCCAAATTCGATATGTAAATGTGTACATGGTCACTTCGGCCATAGGGTGTCTTAAATGGTGCCTTTATATATTCCCGTGATGGCTATTTTTGCTGATGATGAAATTGTCAATAATCGAAAGGTTATCCTAATCCATTCAAAGTTGGTTATGTGGTGTTGAATACATCCTATAGTGCTCAGGTAGTTCTCTTAAGGATTCGTCGGGCTAACGATGGTAGAGCGTGTATATCTGATTAGAAAAGGAATATCTTAAAGGAATTGCTAGAAATCTGAGGGGTATCGTCTATCCTTTCGTCGTTTCTATGTCATGAAATATCCTTCATAATGTAGAGTCTCTCCTAGAGAAATCAATGGTAAAATTCAACTTAATGGCTGAGTGAGTGATGAGTGGTGTAAGTATCCGGTGGGAGTTTGTTAAAAAGGGGGTTCATGAAAGATTCCATTTGTTTACAAAGCTTTTGAATGAAGATTGTTATTAATAATTCCTGAAAATGTGACTATTTTCTTCACGGCATAATTTCTCCTGAATTATACATAGGTGATCAGGCTATGTATAATTGAGGACCAACGATGCGTTGCTTGGTTAAATTGAAACGGTATTACTTTTTCCCAAAAGTTTTAGATGGTGTTCAACGTGTTGTTTTGATAAATGGTTTTCTAGATATTTCCTTTGAAAGTAACATGAAAATTGTCTCGCGTAGCGGTAGTAAATACTTGATAAAATGACAGAAAATCCATTTATAGGGTGGTACAAAATGGCTTATTTTGAAAATTCTGAAAAACAATTCTCCCGTAGGGTAGTAAAATAACTTGCATTATATTTGTTGAATGGTTCATTGGATACATGGATGAATCTTTCGAAATGGTAATAGTCTACTAATCTGCCAAGAGTGAAATCAGTTTAATCCCTAATAGGATAGTGGTATGTTGTTGTGGAACGATTGAAAATGGAGCAATTGAAATAGAAATGGAATAACCCAAGGTTGTGAGTATCAGGGAAATAGCAAAAGATAGTTATTACATTGGATAGAAGAGTGCTTATACAACTAGGTCAGGTCAACGTACCAACGGAAAATTACAATGGATAGATACGACCCTAAGGGCTCGAAATACGGTTTATGATATAAGGCAGGAATTCCTTTCCTTAGAACCTGTGCCATCAGTTTCTGAGCCATCCTGTTTGCCTCATCACATGTTTGCGGGTCAGAAGAGATCACATCTCCACAGATGTTTTTAGGTAAACCACCAATGAAGTTTTCCAACTACTTCTCATTATTAGGAACCATAGACGGGCATAAAGCAGCCAACTCTTAAAATCTTCTGAGGTATGTCTCAATGTCATTACCCAATGTCACTAGTTCATAAAACTCGACCTCCAACTTCTTCACTTCCGTGCGTGGACGAAACTTCTTCGTCAACAAATTCTTGAATTCATCCCATGTATGCTTGTATGCATTATCCTTTCCAATGAGCTCGGTGTAGGAATTCCACCATGATATAGCTTCATCAGGGAGTATACTAGCAACAAACTTTACCTTAGCTTCCTCAGGACAATAGCATAGGTGAAATACAGATTTGGTATGCTCAAACCAATGAATCATAGCAATGGCTTCTTCAGTACCTTTGAATTTGATGGGATTACCACTTTTGAAGTCCTTATACGTACACTTTCTTCCATTAGTTCCATTACTAGCTTCCCCAGATGTCTCTATCTGAGGAGCAGCCTCAACGGCTCTTTCAACCACTAGTGTTTCAGGAATACTATTCTTAACAAGCTTTTGGATAGCTGCTTGCGTCATGTTCGGTGTAGCCGATGTAGTATTAACTTTCCTTGGTGCCATGTTTCTTCAAAACCATAAAAGAATACAACCATGAGTACTCGTAATAGCAACGATCATTGTTCACTATGTATACCACCACAATCATGCGTATATCCTCATAACACATGAATACAACACTTGAAAATTTCGGTCTACATTGACCGGTGTCATAGATAGCACAACCATACCCATATAGTAAAGTCAATACTTGGGGATCTCGTTGTACAACAATCAAAATACCACAAGCTTCTTTGAACTACGCCACACTTCCCGTGGCTAGGATGATAGTAAAAGCGAGTAAAGGTAAAAGCTAGGATGATGTCCTTTTCAATGAATCCAGGGTTGTGGCGTCATAAGGTTAAGATGAGTCCTGAAGTGAGGTCCGGGGTTGTGCATCGATTCATGTCCGAGATAATGTAGATTCCAATCCATTCTTGAGGAATCTAGTGATGTTCCTGTTGAGTCCGTGATCTTGGTGTTATCCACAAAATGTTATTTAATTCATGTCAAGTGAGAATGGGAAAAGGAAATGACAATGGTCGTACTGAAAGGCAAGGTTAGGCTCCCGAATCTCGAAGGTCTCGGTGTCATATCTGATTGGTGGGGTGTTGTTACGATGACCAATGATGAAATCCAACTCATCGGCTTAGAATGTGATGTAATCAAACTTGGTAATGAGGAGGGTGTTGTGAAGAGTTCTCTTGTGGTGGTGTAATATTGCTCAAAGCATCTTGTTGGTTCATTATGTCATGGAAGTATGAGTCGGTTATACCTGAGATAGTATAGAGTCCTTGTGAGGAATGCCACTCTTTGGCGATTTGTTGTTGCTCTTGTTTGGTTTGTGGGGCATCTAAACCCTCACGTGTAGTCTCAATTAATTAGAGATCATCATCTAACGATGAAGAGTAGTAGGTTGTCTAACAGTAAGGGCTCTCGAACTCTCATCAACCTTAGTCTATAAGGTGGTGTAGTGTCCTTAGTGGTATATGGTAATGGTGTATCAAATCACGTACGCTTCTCAAGCGGTAAGTTAAGTATGTGGGTAGAGTCCCTGAGATGTGATGGTATAAATGGGGTTCCATATGATGATGATGAAGTCGATGGTGATAATACTGAAGGAATCACTACCCTCTTTTACGCTATCTTGCGATGTCTAAGCGGTAAAACTGGAGTATGCACTATGGGACGACCAATAGTGGTATGAGTAGCTGATAATGGTGGTAATACATGAGTGGTGAGTGTTCTAACAGTGAGGGAATGAAGATATACTATCTTTCTTGTAATAAACATCTAATAGGTCCATAAGTACTAAGCATGTACGTCTTATCAAATGGTATACTCTGTATGGGCTGAAGTAATAGGGACATCCCTGTTCCTAAGATACCTTAATGGTGATAATGATGGTGTAGATGCGACTTTACCCTCCTCAAGGGCTCGGTCTCGGCATCGGATGTTATCCATAGTGAGTATGATGTAAGGTCAACTGGTGAAAGAACGATGTGATGTATGAGTAATGGGCACCCTAGGAGTAGAGGCAACAAAACGTACGCTCTTCCTAGGACCCCCGATCGTCTTGCGACGTCGGAACATAAGAGTTGGATTCTGTGGAAACCGGAATAGTATGGGATGATGAATCTGTAGGTGCACGAGTAACCAAAGGTGGTGCAATAAGTGAAATCTGAGGAGTAGGTGCAACAATGGGAGTAGTAGAAGACATAGTGTCCTCGATGTAAACATCAGAAAGTATAACCATAGGGTGGGAATTGGAAGACATATCTCTGTGGCAACAATGCAAAATGAAATGAATAACCCATGTAATGAATCCTCGTAAATAATAATGTGCACTTATGATGTAATGATGAGACGCTACCGTTGGGGTAGTTATAGTCTAGGGTCCAAGATACAACCTAGTTCGCTATAACCATTGCTCTGGTACCAATCTGTCACACCCTGAATTTACCTGATAATGGCAGCGAAATTGAATACCTTGGTGTGACTTTCATGGCGTCTCATACAATGGATATATTGAACGACCTAAAGTGTCGTTTTGAAATACACGTTTGATCATAAATAAAATCAGAGTTTACAAAACATAGGTCCCAAATGATGTTGCAAATTTATAAAACAAAACCATAGTAGATCAAACGTTTACATAAGTGCATGAAAATGAGTGATGCAAGTCGACCCCGCGACTCCAAAATAGCCAAATGCATGTCCACACGCTAGCTAATTACCTGAAAATACATTGCTAAAAACGGTCAACATAAAGTTGGTGAGAGATCATAGGTTTAAAAAAAAAATATGAAGGTATACGATAGCCACAAGTATAAAGTGTATGACATAAGTCACATAAAAATGGTGTACAATAGACTTAAGCTCATGACCCCGAAACTATGACTGAATCTATGGTGCCCCTCAGAGTGTTTTGCCAGGCACTCTAATAAAAAGACATGAAATGCATCCGCTATCGGTTGTTGGTCAAAGCCAACACGGATGGAGGCGTCACCCTCGATAGATCTATCCACTCACTCTCGCTTACAGGTAAATTAACGGTTCATGATATAGGGGACTTTCATATGGCAACAAGGTAACTTAATCTATGTACAAGGAATTTGATACTAGGGCTCGCATATAAAAATGGTTGCAATGTATTCTCCCCCGTGGGATTTGAAATGAAATAATAAATTGAAAAACGGGGCTATGAAAACTCACCTGAAGTGATGATACAACAATGCTATGAAATCGGAATACTTGGAATAATCGAAATACTTGAACACTTGAAATACTTGGCAATAACAAGGCGCGAACACTAGTCGCTACCTAAAATGAATGCATGAATACTACTTGAGATCATGAAGTAAAATAATGAATGAACATGCACATGTTACCTATACCACTCGTACTTTGAAAATATAGGTTATCGTTGGAACTCAATGTTTTCTAACACTTGGTAAAAATAAGCCCAAATTAGTACGTAAGAACTAGTTGTGTAAATATATATATATAAGGTGTTAATGCTTGGTCTTGACGTTTTGAAAACCTTTGAAGTCATCTCATTGACGTGTTAGTGAAATAGTGACAATACGTGTCTCAACGGTTAAGGAAAACGGCTCTTCTATTTGTTGTTACTTGAAAAATATACTTTAGTTCGAACTATATTTATTAAAATAAAAGCTGTCAAATAAATAAAAGTATTTCTAGTTTAAAACGCGAATATCTTGATCGTTATAAGCTCGTTTTCTTCGTTCTTTATATCCATGGTTTCGTAAAAATAAATGCTAACACATTTTTAGTAGCTTGGTTCATCTAGGTTTCGTCAAACGCCGCAAATAAGCCGTCGAATGCTACCAAACAGCATGCAGTTTTTCCGGAAAATAGTTTTCGTCGTTAAACTTGTAAAAATCATATCTCCTTCGTTATTAACTCGTTTTTATCCCCGTTTTCGGCCACGGCTTCGTCTCGGAATGTATTTTCTAAATATTTGGCCAAAAATAATCCCAAACCCACTGAGTTTCCCACGTTTTCATTTTAGAGACAGTAGGTTTTTATATGTTTCAAAAATGAGTGTTCCTAGTTTATATCTAATCCAAAACCATCCAATCTACAACCAAACAACTCTCAATCCTACCATACACCTTCTCAAAGGGTCATGGGGTCCTAAACATCACTAAATATAGTGGATTTCATGAGGATGTTAGTGAAAGTTATAGATCTAGTGATTAGAGATAGTTTTAAAAAGAAATGGTATCATTAACTTATGTAACTTGCATTTTTAACAAAAGCCACATGAAAATACATGATCATATAGATCAAATGAAAGGAAAACATGAAAAATAAATGTTTTTGAAGTTACTTACAATGTGTGATGAGATTGAAGAGATTTGGATGAAAACCTTGAGGTTTTTATTTCAAAACCTTAACAAGGATCATATAAGGAACTAGTAAATTACTTGTACTCAAAAATTTTATGGTTCTTCCTTCTTGTCTTGCTTGAGCCGTGGGATATGATGGAGGAAAGAGAGAGGATTTTTTTTTTTATCTTGCACTTTGCAAATGAATGATAAGTTTATGTTTGTGAAATAATTATAAAAACATGTATACTAACTCCATTAAATGGGAAGTATGGCTAGGTAAGAAAAGTGGAAGAGAATAACATGGGTGGGGCGTGGGTTTGTGTAAGAAATTGGGCAAAATAAGATATTTTGTGATATATAGTATGAGTTAGTTGATTTAGTGTACACTTTGGGTGTTATCGGGTACCGAGTTGTCTTGAAATAAATATCAACGAAGTGACGTAAAATACGACGAAGTTGCAAAAATTGTAAAAATATATTCCTGACAAGAATCGGGTGTCGGAATAATTATCGGGTTAATTTTTCGTAATATGACGGAGTTATAAGCCCTTAACGAAAAATATAGCAATTGGTGTAATAACACCGGGTAAAATAATAATATAAACTTTATATTATTAAAATTAGTATAAAAATTTATTAGGATCATTGTCTGGAGTATTGAGTATAATTGTTGGTAATACTGACTGAGTGGTAACGTTAATTAATTAAATAACCTTACGTAAAATTAAATAATGCATAACCGTGCATGAACTAAAATACTGATGATATGCAGACTCCTCTAGTCTACATGATGTATCCTTAACTGAAATGCATGAATTCACAGCTAAACCGATCTGGTTACGTGAATTTTAAACACTCGTAAACTAGGTTTACGAATTAATGACTGCTGATGATGAACGGGAATTTTCTCCGGGAATGAATAGTGTCACGTGAATAGTAAAATTTCCGAAAGTTTCTCAAAATATCAAATTGACCTCGAAAACGATGAATAGTAACTGATGAATAGTGAATTGTCGAGGTTAGGAAAGTGACCTGAAATTACGGGTTGTGACACATAACACGGTTATACCTTTTATACCACACGCTTTGCCTAGTTCTACAAGCCGTATAATATTTTTCCCTCCCACCTCTTCACACCGTTTCAAAGCCAGAAAATAACACCCACACATACACATCTCTTTTTCTGCCAAGAAAGAAGAAGAAGAAGCTTGTGGTGATCAAGGTGGAAAGTGCTTATCATTGGAGTATTCGTTGTGTACAAGTCGAGCCCTAGTCCTTGTTCCATTCAGTTTCATAGTCGACACAAGTTTCCTCTTGTTTCTTTTATGCTTTCTATTTGACTAATAACTAGTCCTAAACAAGGTTAAGTCATGCCAAGGAACCTTTTGTAATCATGCTAATATATATACTTTTTTGTCTCGTTATTTAAGCTACATAAAATCATGAAACCATACGCCTTTTAATCTGCTTTGTGTCGTGATATTTGGGACTGTTTTGTACCTTTGTTTCCAACCATGATCGATCATCAATACAACCTAAACTAGCCTTTTTTGTCGACTTAATTACTTGCTTAAAACAAGCCCTAACTATCGACTTAATTGACACATTGAATAACAACTATGCGCCCTATATGATGGATTGTATCGAGGGTATACGGGTTTGTTTTGGAATCATGTTTGGTAGCCTAGTGTCGAACTTTAACCCAACCAATACGAGCCCTAATAATCATTCATAATTAATCATTAAATGGTGCATAGAATCAGAAACCCTAGGCTGTGTTAACATGAGAATTCTGTGATTTTATGTGAATGCCTTCGTCATGTTTTTGGCTCGCTAAAACCTGGTAATATGTGGTGGTTTTTTGTGTCATGTACGGGTTGTTTTGCCTCGTTAAAATCACTACAGAAAGGGTGTTTGTCTAATTGCTTATCTCTAAGAGAGTAATGCTACCGAGAAGTGTGTTTGTTTATATGTTTCGATGTGATTAGTGTATACCGAGAGTATGTGTGCTCATTGTGTCTCGATATGATTAATTCCCATCGAAAGTGTGTTTTGTTTAATGGTCTCGGCATGCATAGTGATACCGAGATGGGGTTTTGTTTAGTTTGGTCTCGATACGGTTTCGTGGTTCGAATACGTTATGTTTTTCCGGGTTCGTTAAAGAATATAACCGTGATACTAATTTTCATTCTGAGTTACTAGCATGGTAATATAAGTCCTAAAATCCAAAATTAACACATTTAGCCTAAACTTTGATTATTTTCACATTAAACCCTATACTTTGCTAAGATGACTTATAAAACCCTAAACTATGATATTTGTCATATTAGACCTTTAAGTTAACCTATTATCTTTTGTAAACCCTAAGTTTGGCTAATTAACAGATATTACCCTAAAGTTATTAAATATGAAAGGTTACTAAAAATGGAAAGTTTCTAAAAATAGAAAGAAACTCTAATTGTGTAATTTGGATAACTATAAGCACTAAACATGAAATAAACTTATAAAATGAGCTTATAAGTAATATGCGATCATTAATTGTGTAGATTCCGTGAAGAGGGAGTGATCCGTCTCTTGTGACTCTTTTTCTCATTTGCTTGCTTTGCATAAGGTACATATATTCTACCTTTTCTCAGTAAGTTTGTTCTCTCATGACTTCTCGATCCTTGACTTTGATTCGTTTGCTTTGTCATGATTCCGTTGATATGAGCCTTTGCTATGATTCCCTTGATATGATCCTTTGGTTGATACTCGTTTTACCATTCGTTGATATGATATTCGTTTGCTATCCATTTGCTATGATATGAATCCGTTTAGTTTGATATGCTCTGATTAGTTATGATTTGATGACTTGATATGATATATTTTGTTCTGTTATGTTATGTTGCCCGAGCTACTTGTTTACTAGTCATGGAAGTACCATGACCATGTCATTGAGGTACCAATGGCATGACACTTTCTGTGGAGATGTGATTGATCCACGGCGTCCCCTTCTTTTCTGTTCTATTCTGTTATGATATATGATGATTTGTACACATGGCCATTATGTATATGTATGTACAGTCTCGTACTGGCATATGTATTTTATTTTGCAGGGGGCGTATGGATGCATCCTAGATTCTGTTCTGTTCTGTTCTGGATATGATTAGTGATTGGTTTGTGCGTGTCATGCACCCCATTTCACTTCTGGGAGCTAGCTACTCCATTTGGTACTTGAGAGGTCTCCCCTCCTTGTACAACTTATGATTTGACGGATATATGGTTATGAGATGATTATGTGACTAAGCATGTGGCATGCTTTCTGAGCTCGATGGGCATTTCTGTTCGGTTATATGATTATGAATCTCTGATTGATTCCTTTGACTTCATTATGATCTCCTTATGTTTCGCTATGATTTGCTTCTTATGATATATGATATTTTGTTCAGTTGATCATTTATCTCTTATTTGTTTGACAGATGATATTCGTTTAGCAGGAGCTTATGTTCCTTTTCCCGATACTTATATATGTTCGATTATTCATTTAGTTTATATCTGTTCACTGGACTTTTTAAGCTCAACCGCATTTCTTTTCCTGCGGCAGGTTTTAGGTTGAAAGTTGGGATTGAGTGAAGAGTGCATAGGAGCTCTTAGTGAACCACCCTGATGATAGATACCCATTTGCTTTTGGATTAGCCATGGATTTACCTTTAGTTAGATTTGAGCTTGGATTTCTGATTCAGTTTTGGAACTCATTATGTATAGAGTTAGTATTTCGTTACTATCATTAGAACACCTTTGTAACCATTATGTTTATAAGTCTTCCGCTTGCATTTGTATGTTCTGATTGACACCATAATGTGGCATTTTGACCCTTGTCGGGTTGAGGTGTTACACTTTCTCCCAATGGCTATAGGAAATTATTATAAGAGTTATTGTGTAGGGCGCTTCGTTTAGCTCCCTCTAAAAAGATGTTTCATTATTTTTATCAAATAGCCGCAAGTGATGAATGGTTTACGTTTTTTATTCGATCTAAACGTGAACATGTTGTTAGTGGTTTAAAACCTTATAATAAAAAATGGATTAATAAGTTTTTATGAAGAGCAAATTCCGATATTATACCAGTCGCTTAACTTTTATACCTTTTTTAGACCAAAAAAATGCTCTTCTCAAAATAGACCGAGCGACTTGCGACTTTTTTACTTTTGATAAGAAGGTGCCAAGTGTCACCAAAAAGTTTGTGCCAATTCATATTTTATTCCGCATGTGTAAGCTATAAAGTCAGGTACTTTTCGAGCGACCTAAGTTAAGCGACTATATTTTTGATCCTTGTGGTTTGTTGGATATTTCATTTTTTGTCGAAACACTCCTCAATATATTGAATATTCAACATATATTCCCTATAAAGTATGGGTATACTCCAACATCACCATGACCATCCACCACCGGAATCACCATCACCATCGCCTAACAACCACCGTTTGACGCATCACCACAACCGAACGCCACAACCACAAACTATCTAACAAAAATAACACATACCTCAAACTATCTTCATCTACCTCAGCCTCATAAATTCAACAATCTAACACTAAAACACCCAAAACCCATTCACGAACACAATTAGATCTGGAAATTATTTGCGGATCTACAAACACAAAACCCAAACCTATACTCGAATACAGTAGACATGAAAGATGACATAAAATATTTACTTTTAACTGTAATTGGATTATAGGACAATTGCCTAATGTCTGTAAACATTGCATGATTGGGCCTCCATACCAAAATACAATAATATAGATATAAACATTTTCTAGTAAATCCCAAACATGACCTTTGATCATGCTTGGTCTTGAGGGGCCTAAAGGGGTTAGTAGGGTAATTTCAACATGAAATACTATGGCTATATCACGTGGCATGGACTATGATAAAAAGGTATACAAAGATATAACACAATTTATGCATGGAAAGACCCATGCAACCACATACACATCAACATGTACCTCTCCTTTTGATAAGTTTTAGAGACCAAGATTCACGTTTAGGAGGTGGGGGAACACAATCTAAATATTAAACATGGTAGAACTTTATTGATTGGGGGAGGTGTGTATGTTTTCTAGAGAGAGAAAGTCTAGAAAACACACACACCTCCAAGAACAAAGTGAATCCCCACCTTCCTAGTTGTGACTAGGAAGGTATTTATTACAAGAATACAAAGCTAACTTAGAACTAATGCCTAAACTAGTCCTTGTACAAAGAAAGAATTACAATTCCCACATATGACAAAACTTTAAAGCTAACATAAGTCATGGAGAAGCAAGTAAAAGCTCTCCATGAAGCCATACACACCAGTTTCTACCTTACCAATTAGCAACTTCATCTCTATAAATACAGACTACATCTATGAGGTAAGGACATGATCTCTTTACATAAACATACTTCATACAACAACAAATGAATACATCTGAATTACCCGGGGTTCATCCTCAGGGTAGTGCTAACAACTAGTTCTTTCTTGTTTTGAGTGATCTCAAGTATGTTGGAACACGAAGAAAAGTCTCGCTCCACTTCAACATGCATATCTCGGTAGCATCAATCTTATAAGGGAATTTGTGCTCTATTAGATCAACGTTAAAGTTCTCTTGTATCCTCTTTTTTTTTTTTTTTTTTTTTTTTTTTTTTTTTTTTCTTGAAATTTGATCAAATATTTGAATCTTGAAATAAAAATGAAAATTGAAAAAAATGGGATCTTTATAAATTAAAAAATGGATTGTTGTGAAAAACTAAGAAATCTATGTTTTTGGAGTTTGACGTTTTCGTTAAATACAAGTACGTGACTTGTGTTTTGTTTTTAGAATTGTAGGTGTTTGGGAGAGATTACTTAGACCACTCACGTCACCAGCTGCCACTTCAGCTTTCTCTCTCCGGTGACCAGACATGACCAAGGTGCCACAGTGGTGACCGTTTTTTTTTTTTTTTTTAATTCAAACATTTTAAGCAAAAAACTTAAAATTCATTAAAAATAAAAAGATTACATGAATTAAAGATTAACAAACTACGATATGGTAATGAAAATGAAACTACAAATTACAATGAAAAATCTGAGTTATAACCCTCCTCACTCAAAGAGTCCCTAAACTCGCCATTATAATACTTTACTTCCATAATGTCAAACCAGTTCTTCCTAAGATGTTCTGCATCCCTGGCTTCTTGCTCCATACGAGTAGCTTCCTCTCGTAGTTCTCTTTCTTCTACTTACCTCCTGACTTTCTCATCCTGCTCAAGAAGTCGGAGTTCATCCTCAGTGAGTCCAAACGGGTTGGGTTGGTGTTCCACAATCGGTGGAGTGTTCATCGGTTCATTTTCCGGTTGGAACACCAGAAAGATATCATCTGGTGGAGTGTGATAAACTTCATCTTCTGGTGGAAAGATATCTTCTGGCACTTGTTCTGGACTTGGGAATTGTTGTGAGAAGTCTTTGCGAGACATTGTTGTGGACTGGGGAAATGTTGGGAAAGATATGTGTGTGTGAATTGTGTGTGTGAGAAACAAAAGAGTGTGGGTATATATAGGGAAAATTTTTGAATTTGAATTTTGAATCCTCCCGCTCGTACTGTAGCCTTTAATTTGAATTTGAATCAGAGTGTGGGTAATATTTTGTGTTTTATTTTATGTAAAAAAAAAAAAAAAAAAAAAAAAAAAAAAAAAAAAAAAAAAAAAAGAGAGAAAAAACGTGTAACCAAAATCGGTCACAATTTAGACCGATTATTTGTGTTCCTCTTCCTCGACCGATTCTCGACCGAATGCACACAGTGGCCATGACCTTGATAAATATCGGTCGACCTTGTGTTATGACCGATTAATCTCGACCCACTGCTACTAGCCTTAAAAGTTAAAACTATTTGATCTTCTTCAAACACTGAAATTTTTTGGTGTTTGAAAAATTAGGACATACATAAAATGTCATCTAAAAGAAACTTCAGAAAGAACACTTGATTGTTTTATGTGTTTTTTTTTCTTTTTTCTTTTTTTTTCGGAAACTGTGGTTTTTTAATTGGAATTAATGGTGTTTGGCCGGAGTTATGAGATATTGAAGATGAAGAAGGAGGAAATGACCAAATTATCTATATATTAATTTCCCAGGATGGTGGGATGCTTCAGCATGTTGTACCACAAGCTTCTCTTATTGTACATGTGCTTAGTAAACTAATTATCTATCAAACATGTGGCTGTAAACCTATCGATTTACTGTACCGGCAACTATTCATTCAATAAAAAATAAAAAATAAAATGCTTAATGATCCTCTAATTACAGATGGTTAAGGTAATCAAATATCTGTATCACATATATCAACCTAACCCTAAATAAATCATATGCCAGAACATTCTTGCCTCTTCTCTACTTCCTCCCACAAAGCTCCCTCATTTTTCTTCTCCGTATGATTAAATCCAACAAATCCTCCCACAAAGCTCCCTCATTTTTCTTCTCCGTATGATTAAATCCAACAAACCCATAGAAACACAAGATCTCCGGCATCAGCCGCTATTCGCTGGGAGTCGCTTGCATCAGCCGCTATTCGCTGGGAATTGATAATCGATTCACTCATACCAATGAAAGAAACGATTATTAATCCAGCTGAGCTGATCTCATTCTTCCGTGTATTTGTCATCACCATCAACATTCTTCAGGTAAACAATCGACTAATTATTTTTGTTTGATTTTGTATTAATAATTCTAATTATGTTTTTGTTTTTAATTGCAGATGAACAATTCATTGAATCGTAATTCCACTGATTTTCGTAAGTTTTTATTCATTCAATTGTAATTTTGTTACAGTTTTGACTAAAAGATTTATGGAATCAGTTTTATAAAATTAAGTTGTGCGAATACAAAGTCATAGTAAAGTTTTGTCCTTTAACCGAGTTACGTTAGAAACAAAAAAGCCAGCTCCTTTACGATGTGAATGTGTCTATGTTGTAATTTTTGTTTTTTTCCTGGTGCCCATGTCTGATTTTTAAGGAAAATTATAACTCCTTGCTCTGTATGTTTTATCGTCATAAGAATGGTTCATTTTGTGGATTTGTGACTTTTAAGTGGGGCAAACAAAATGGGGTAACAAAAAATTATAGCCTGCTGCTGCATTTTATAGATGATTGTTAACTAAATGGGTATTTGAAAACCTGAATGGAGTGGCTGCGCAAAGGCCGGAAGGCAACTAAGCAACCGCCTTTGCTTTGCAGCCACCGTACAGTGCAAAGGCCGGAAGGCATAGTATAAATGGTAACTAAGCAACCGCCTTTGCTTTGCAGCCACCGTCTCAGATTTTCATCTAATGTTAACGAAATGTGTCTTTGAAAACCTGAATGGAGTGGCAGCGCAAAGGCCGGAAGGCATAGAATAAATGGTGACTAAGCAACCGCCTTTGTTTTGCAGCCACCATCTCAGATATTTTGAAAAGGTAATGTGCTGGCATGGTTATGTATGTGCAAGTATATCAAAACCAACATCAAAAGCATGCGAACATGAAAAAATATCAGGTCTGTTGTTTGTTAGCTATCTTTTCCCTATAAAAAATATCAGCTGTGTTGCATTTTTTTTATATGCAATGGCTAACTGAATAGTAGGTATGTGTATCTGTTGCAATCAGCGGAAGGCATAGTATAAATAATAACTAAGCAACCGAATTTCTTTTGCATCCACTGTGAACTTCATTCGTTTCTGTGACCCTGTCCCTGTTCACAAGTTTGAGCTTAATTGTTTTCTAAACCGTATTATTGCTGTATTCTGAGTCTCTGAGTTTCTAAATTAGTAATTTGCAGGCACATTATTAAGGCAATGATGATACGTTTGTACAATTACATTTTTTTGACGCGCGTTTGTTGGCAGGGCAATTGGAATTGTGGTTGCAACCCAAGCGCGCCATGGATGTCGATTATATACGTACACGTCTGAGCCTATAAAAGATCAATAATATGCAAACAACAAAGAATACCGGGTATGTCCTAATGATCGTTACCAAGTTAATTACACATAAACTTGTGGTTGTAACCCCAGGAACCTACTGTTCCGGCCACAATAAAAATATATTAGACTTCACAAACCGACTCCTGTAGCAGCATGTATTCCACCAACTTTTGCTACAACAGCACTACTGTAGCAGCATGTATTCTTGCCCAGATAACAATTTTAGATACTTTTAGGCTGCTGCCATTGTGTATGTATCATTAAACAGTCGCTGGAATAGTAAGTTCCTAGCCTGATTGTAGATTGGCTATTCCGGGTTCCATGCCCATGGATTGCCTTAATTAGGTTGCTAAACTGTTTTTTTGCCCAACCCACCACCTGGGAAATATTTTTGAAAATCTCAATGGAGTAGCAGCGCAAAGGCAGGAACGCATAGTATAAATGGTAACTAAGCAACCGCGTTTCCTTTGCAACCACTGTCTGAGATTTTCTAATTGTTAAAGATAATGGGTAACCATCTGTAATTAGAGGATCATTAAGCATTTTTTTTGCATTTTTTATTGAATGAACAGTTGCCGGTACAGTAACTCGATAGGTTTACAGCCACATGTTTGAAAGCAATTAGTTTACTAAACCGTCCGCAGGTCTGAGCTCTATTGTTTTCTGAACTGTATTATTGTTGTATCTTACTTCATGTTCACATGTGTTTCTGAGTTTCTGAATTACTAATTTGCAGACACGGTATTAAGGCGATGATGATGATACATTTGTACGGTTACATTTTTCCGACACACGTTCCTTGGCGGGGCAACTGGAATTGTCGTTGCAAACCAAGCGCGTTGTGGATGTCGATTACATACGTACACGTCTGAGCCTGTACAAGATCAGGAATATATGTTTGTCGCCATCTTCCTGTTCAAATGTTTGTACTAGATCAGGAATATGTGAACACCCACCATCCTGGGAAATATCTTTGAAAATCTCAATGGAGTGGCAGCGCAAAGGCAGGAAGGCATAGTATAAATGGTAACTAAGCAACCGCCTTTGCTTTGCAACCACCGTCTGACATTTTCTAATTGTAACCGTCCGCAGGTCTGACCTCTATTGTTTTCTGAACCGTATTATTGTTGTATCTGACTGCATGTTCACATGTGTTTCTGAGTTTCTGAGTTTCTGAATTACCAATTTGCAGACACGGTATTAAGGCGATGATGGTACGTTTGTACGGTTACATTTTTCCGACACACGTTCCTTGGCGGGGCAACTGGAATTGTCGTTGCAGCCCAACCGCGTTGTGGATGTCGATTACGTACGTACACGTCTGAGCCTGTACAAGATCAGGAATTTTCTAATTGTTAAAAATAATGGGCTATGATGATTGGTATAATTTTGGGGAAGTGAAATGCGTCTTTCAGAATATGAATAATTGCCTGCAGGTTTGACCTCTATTGTTTTCTGAACCGTATTATTGTTGTATCTGACTGCATGTTCACATGTGTTTCTGAGTTTCTGAATTACTAATTTGCAGACACGGTATTAAGGCGATGATGATACGTTTGTACGGTTACATTTTTCCGACACACGTTCCTTGGCGAGGCAACTGGAATTGTTGTTGCAGCCCAAGCGCGTTGTGGATTTCGATTACATACGTACACGTCTGAGCCTGTACAAGATCAGGAATATATGTTTGTCTCCATCTTCCTGTTCAAATGTTTGTACTAGATCAGGAATATGTGAACACCCACCATCCTGGGAAATATCTTTGAAAATCTCAATGGAGTGGCAGCGCAAAGGCAGGAAGGCATAGTATAAATGGTAACTAAGCAACCGCCTTTGGTTTGCAACCACCATTTGAGATTTTCTAATTGTTAAAGCTAATGGGCTATGATGATTGGTATAGTTTTGGGGAAGCAAAATGCGTCTTTCAGAATATGAAGACCCATCCGTAGGTCTGAGCTCTATTGTTTTGTGAACCGTATTATTGATGTATCTGACTGCATGTTCACATGTGTTTTTGAGTTTCTGAGTTTCTGAATTACTAATTTGCAGACACAGTATTAAGGCGATGATGATACGTTTGTACGGTTACATTTTTCCGACACACGTTCCTTGACAGGGCAACTGGAATTGTAGTTGCAGCCCAGGCGCGTTGTGGATGTCGATTATATACGTACACGTCTGAGCCTGTACAAGATCAAGAATACACAAACAGCAAAGAATACCGGGTATGTATTTATTTTTGTCGTGGACTTTATGAATTAATTTTTTTATACATATATATATATATATATATATATATATATATATATATATATATATATATATATATATATATATATATATATATATATATATATATATATATATATATTACTTGAATTCTGTTTAGTCCGAACACTGCAAAGTGCTCATAAAAATATTGCTATTTTGTTGCTGATATCTTATTCACCATGCTGTAGGTTGAGTTGCATACTTTAGATGGCTTGACGACAAGATCAGCAATAAGGTAATTTACACAATTTAATTTAACTTAACACAAAACAACATTACTTACAACCAATGAGACTATTTAGGTTTTTTAATCATTTTAAGTCTACTGATATTGCAAAACAAAGCATCCCTACGAAAAACTTTAAAACAGTGTCAGACCCATACTTTGTTATACAGTAGGCCAGAAATGATGATTCAAATTTTTAACAATTAATGCTTTAATATTGTGTTATTCTTTATACATAGTTGACCTCCATTATGGCTAATTATTGTTGCAGATCACATTGGTCTCATTTGCAGAGCGTATGCCCACAATAATTTCTGCAGTTTATATGAACAAATTCGGAGTCAAAGCCTTGATAAAACTATCTACTAGAGAACTTCAGCTCTGATAGTTGAAAGGAATGCAACTGTTTGTTTTTCTTTGGAATATTAGAAATGCAATAGTTTGGTACACAATGGTTGTAATAAAACACGCAAACACATCACAGCAACACATAATCATGCTTCCTAATGTAAACATAAACCACCACTATCGACATAGCACTCCCGTTGCAACGCGCGGGCTACCCTGCTCGTTACCCTAAAAGGTGATGTATCATGAGTTTCTTTTAAAAAGATAAAACATACCGTAATAAGTTACTATTTTGGATAATATATAAAGTATCTTTTGCTTTTACCGTAATAAGTTAGTGAAAGGGTTAAAACTAAAACCATTTAAATAAATTGCCAATACATCCATAGTTCAAAAGGTGTTTATAAAATTTTGTTCCAAAATCTTACAAACTACGTCATATGTTTGTCTAATGTATATATACACGAAGAATTCAAAGAGTAAAATTTTGCTTTCCCAAGACGTTTTAGCACGCTCAACTGTTCTAATTGTGTTGCGTTATTTTTATGGTCTAAATTATTAGTGATCACACTAGAAGCATCACGCATTGCCGCATTGCCGCATTGGTGGCTTAAGCCATACAAAAGGTTATGCATACAGCGTACTTATTTATGCTACTATGTGACCAGCTTGAAATTACACATGTAAACTTACAAAAAAAATATTAAAAAAAAAAAAAAAAAAAAAAAAAAAAAAAAAAAATTGATGTTACTGAGCTAACGGTTGTGATAAGGCTTTGCTTAATTTTTCTCGATTATTATGGTTTCTGCTTGAACAAAACTAAAAATATGCTCGACCATAATGACTTGAAATAAACAAAATTCAATAAAGTTGGTTCATTAAGGGTGCGTTTGGCTTGCGGGTAGATTAGGATTTAGATTTGCATTTAGATTTGAAATTGAATTTGTTAATTGTTTAAGGTAAAAATCAATGATGAGTTGGTTTAGTGGTTGGGACTTTTCTTGGTGACCATTAGGTCTCAAGTTCAAATCCCACTAATGCCAGCTTTGAGATATTAGGAAGTCTCTCTATGAGGGCTTGGCTTGGGTATACCCAGGTTCAAGTCTGAGGGGGCAGGGTTTACCCTTATTAATCGTCGTGCATTCGGGCGGATTAGTAGGGGGTTTTCCCCCCATCGGGTATTTGAATAGGCATTCCTACTTCGAGGGAGCTCTCTAGCGCAGGCCCGGTTAAGACAACGTAATCTAGACCTCCCGCTGTCAAATCGCGACACGAAGTTACAAACGAAATTCACCTTTCAAAAAAAAAAAAAAATTTGTTTAAGGTAAAAAGATGAGAAAAAAAAATGATATATTGTATATTTTTTATTTTAGAGTAAACTACACCGTTCGTCCTTGTGGTTTGCATTGACCGATAAGTTTGGTCATTTGACAAAAAAAAAAATGCACCGTCCGTCCCTAAATGCGAAACGTTATGTATCGTTGGTCATTCACTTTAACGGGTCACACTAACAATCGTTTAGTGTACACACTTGAGGGTATTTTCGTCTTTTTAAATCTACACATAACTCACTGCAAACTACAGTACTGTCTAAAAACTTTTAATATTATTAGTTGACCCTACCACCATCACTTAACCATCTTAATTTCTTCTTCTTCTTCATCTATATCTTCACCCACCACCACTCTCACCATACCCGACCACCTTCACAAACCCCTAAATCAACACCCATAAACATTAAATAAACATGCTCATTTTTCATAAGCATCAACATCTCATTTCCATAAAATCAAAACCCACGAATTAAAAATAAACTACAAGGATATTCAAATTATTAGCAATACAACAAATCTAACCGACCACGCTTTCATCACCATCATTTTCTTTCATTCTTCACATCTTGATTATCCAAATATCATTAAAAAAAAAAAAAAAAAAAAAAAAAAAAAAAATTGTCCCATAAATGGAGGTAAACAAAACCTTCAATCACAATATAAATTCCCTCAATCAATCTTTATAACATTATAACAAATAAATTTCCACAATTTCAACATTTAAATAATAATAAGAAATTAAAAATATATATATATATATATATATATATATATATATATATATATATATATATATATATATATATATATATATATATATATATATATATATATATATATACATTTACCGGGTCTTTTGACCTTTTACCAAAAAACAAAAATAACAAAAACCTAACAATCCCAACATCCTTCTCAAATTCATCATCGTGGATCTGAAGCCATCACCGCCTATCATCGGCTAGAAATTTAGCCATACAACAACGGCCACCACCTGCCAAAAATCCGGCCATACAAGTCCTCACCACCATTCACTAGGTAGTTGACCCCTTTTTAACTTATTTATTCCCAAATAACAAAAACCAACAAATTCGTTCCACTAAACAAACTGATTCGCGCAACACTTATCATTACCTTACTCGTGAGATCTGTGGTGGTGATGTCACGGTGGTGTGGCCATGTGACGACTTGTGACCACCAGCAGCGTGTTGCGGGTTTTAAGAGGAGTGCCTGGCGGGTTGCGGTGTTGTTGAGATGATGATGATGGTGGTGGTAGAGTTGCAGGTTGTGGTGGTGAATTATTTAAATTGATTTGGTGTATGACATGTAATGAGCATAATGTGGTTTGGTGATAAATAAAGAAACAAGAATAGATAAAGATATATGAAGATTTCAAGTTTTTAAGTTATTGAGATTTTGAAATGGGTTTGAGGGTTTTTAGTTTTTCAAGTTTTGATTAGGTATATTGAGTAATTGTGATGGAGAAAATGATAATAGTGGTGATATGATGATACAAGTAGATTAAATGCAATGGATTAAGATAGAGACAAAAAAAAAAAAAAAAAAAAAAAAAAGTGGGAAAAGACGTATATACTCTCACATGTGTATCACGTGTGGGAGTTTAATGAGAGTTGGTGTGGCCAGTTAAAGTGAAGGACCAACGATACATAACATTACGCATTTAGGGACGGATGATGCATTTTATTTTTTATTTTTTTTGTCAAAGGACGAAACTTGTCGGTCAACACAAACCACAAGAACGAACGGTGTAGTTTACTCTTTATTTTATAAATGGATTATGATTTCAAGTTAAATTTTTCCATTTGTTATAAAAAAGAATAAATAAGGAAGTAAGTTGTAGAAGTTCAAAGGGGTCCACATAATTTGGAAAGGGACATGAAATGACTATAGTTTGCTCAAGTTTTGTTGATAGCCAATATTAGAAACAATTACACGTTTGGTCCTTGTGGTTTGCTCAGATTTCATGTTTAGTCCCTAAGTCGTTTTAATTATATTAGATACACCTATTTTTGAAACTTTGCACTCATTTAATCCCTATTTTAGATGAGCCATTAGTTTGACCGTTAAGTGTTTAAATAATATTAGCCCGTTAGTCCCTCCGTTAATATTTTTTGCACCGTTAGTCCTCATTTTCTAAAATGAATTAAAAAGGCCATCATGGCTCGAACTTAGGTCTTGTTGCCCAAAAACCAACATCCCAATCACTGGACTAAGCGTCCAGCGATGTAATTATAACAAAATACATTCTATTTAACCTTTTTTTGGCTCAAACTCGTTTTTATCCGTTTTGTCTGTTTTTATACGTTCTCGTCCGTTTTTTTACGTTTTCGTCCATTTTTTTACGTTTTCATTTTATGCATACCAAATAATAAATTCAACCATCAACTCTTAAATCAATGGTAAAACCCATCAACCAAATGCTTGCTAAGAGCACTCGGTAACCTGAGCCATAGGGCGCATTATGACCTTATGGTGCGTCCCTATGGCACCAGGCGACATTGGGGATCGTGTTATAGGGCCTCGTGTCAAAACCACCAACCATGTTATGCTACATTTATTTTTAAATCTTCTAACGGTTTTGTGTTTGTTCACTCTCAATCTCATAAGATTTAGTAGATTAACTTTTAGTCTCTGTTAGTTAACTTCTTGCAACGTTGGTCTTAGTTAAATTTGCGTTGTTAGTCGTTGGATTTTTTTTTTTACATGATCGGTCCCCAAAATGAATAAAATTAGTGTCATTTTATTTAAATTATGTAATGTTTTTATTTTAATGTGTTGTTTATTTGAATAGATGAAAAAATAAAAATAAAAAGATTGTCAGGCCCGAGGTGTCCTATAACTTGAGTGCTGAAAATTATTTTTTTATTAAGTTATAGGTTATGAGTTATACGAAAAAATGCTGAAATGACAACATTTTTTGCTATAAAACGAGCTCTATGACTCATGAGCACCTAGTGCTCTAAATATGATAAGAGAGTATAATCATTCATAAGAGGGCACGGTATGATTGCATTTCACAGGCCAAATGCACCTTTTTTTTCATGTCATTCGTGTGCCATGGTACTGACCAACATGCCAAATTTGTGCCATTGGACTTTTAGCCAATGGCTCACGCCAAATGCACCCTTTTGCGTTTGTATTTTTTTTTTAGTGAGTGGGTAGGTATATTTGAAGGGGTATTTTGTGGGACTTACTGGTAATGTTATAGGTGTGTTATGAAGAAGGGATGTTTTAGTTATTGAGAAAGGATGAGGTGGTGATGTGGCATACCTTTGGCATGATATGATACCAAGCGCTCTAGGAGTGAAACATTTTATTTATTTTATATTAAAATTTTAGCAGTACTGATGTGTGTTAAATATACTCTAAGTACGATAACCTTTTTGTGTATTAACTATGAACTAATTAGCTACTCTCTCCGTTTCAAATTTATTGTCCATATTTTCTTTTTGTGATGTCTCAAAATAATTGTCCAAGTTTTATTTTTAATAATAAAAAGTAAATTTAGTGAGGGAATATTTTATATTTGTGGTTGAAATTTGTACTGATCCTACTTTTATTAAAGTGTTTGATTTTTGTCTCGTGACAATAATTTTGAAACTGGGGGATTATTTACAAAGTCAAAATGCTTAGAAAGAAATGCATGTGCGCTCAACTATGTTCCTACACATATTTTTCCACCTCTAATAGATAAAGCTTAAGACAAACAAAACATAAAACTTCAAACATTCATAAACCATAAACTATCAAATTAAAGATATAACTGAAGGACTAACTACCATAAAGAGATGGCCAAGTTGATTAACAACTTGAGTATCTTCAGTTCTTCACCAAGGGAAATGATTTGACTTCATAATTTTATTTGCACACTTCAATATACAAACAGTTAAAGCAGAATGTTAATATTGTACAAGTATTTAATGCATTGATGGAGTGTCTCAATCAATCCTAAAAGTGTGCAAATTAATTCCCCTTCGCCAAAGAGAGACGTATTAGTGACATCATTCTTTGTGAGTTGTGATGGCCGTACCAGATCATCAAGGGAATTTTTTCCCGGTTCAAACGTACTAGGCGATGGGCTCTGACCTCGTAAATTTCATCAACCAAAGGTTGGACAAGCACATACAAAATAAACTAATTGCCCGATCCCAGTCACGCGGAAATCCAATGGTAGTCAAAGCAACGACAAGGGTGGTGATAAGGGATTGAAAAATAAATAGTTGGAGGAGCTCATAACTCGTGTATTACATTCACCCGTAAGCCAATTTATGAAAAAATGACTAGAATATTACCAGGCGCATTCAAGTAAGATTACTAAAAACTTAAATATTAATATACTATCACGGATAAAACATTTATTAAACCCGCAATTAAGATAAGTTTATACATATGAGATCGTATCAAATTAACATCCCCAAAAAACATTGAATTTTAATTGCACAATCAAACACTATCACACTCATATTTTCTCATAATATTTATATATAAAATGTAGCATTTGTTCATAATTAGTCAGTCCAACAGCCGAGCACAAAATATAATAAACACACGCTCCTACAGCCTCCACAACACCTAACAATTCTGTATCTTAGTTTTTGCAGACAATTACATGATTAGCAAAAGAGATCATGCTCACACTGCCAATGAAAGAATGTATTAGTATTTACCTTCTTAGTACCAGGTTATGTCATCAATGTGGGTACGCTTGATCTTTTCCCTTCCATTGCATCTTTCTTTCTCCTACATACTGAACATAACATGGGTCCCGATGATCCTGAGAAAATTGTTTCAGATATATCATCATTTGGGGCCTCGTCCGCTTGACAAACTGCACATCTAAAGATTCCTGAGTTCGAGTTTAAAGGCAAATCCTTTCCCAACCTGCAATAATTACAGAACATTCAAATGATCAATAATCGGAAACTATAATACTCCGTATATAAAGTTAAGGAAAGCGATATGTTTAATGATGTAAGACTCTGTAAGCCTCCAGATTACAAACCATGCGGCCTACTGAGTTACGTCCAAGATTTCATATCTTAATCTATCCTCATTTATTCCCCCTATTAATAATTCAATACACAGCACTGATGTACTCGAATAATTTAAAATTGCTTGACCTTTGATACAATGTAGACATTCAAAAGTTCAAACAAAAGTTCTTTAAAAGTGTCCAATTTATAGAAAAGGTTTTGCTAGCTAATTTAAACCACGTAAATATACGGCTCAAGTCAACAATACATCTCAAACAGCAGTCTTGAATAATTTCTTTAATTTGACTTTTTAAATGTTCAATTTAAGCTTAACAAGAAAATTTAGTTTGAAGCAATCAAGACAAAATAACCATACATGGGTCATAACATTTACAATTAATAGAACTTTTCAATATCCACGTATATATATAATAGATTTTTCATGCCTATACCCGATACGTAAGAAGCTGATCATCTGCGTGTGCAGTGATTCACATTTATATGCAATCTTATTAATATCATTCAAGAAAAGATTGTAGTAGTGGATATGATTTTGTCACCAAAAAGAGTAATTTTTACTACCGGCCAGCAATCCAACATTGCGACTTAATATAATTATCTTTCATCCAGATCCAGTTAAGAAATTATTTATTCGGCTGCTAACAGTGACAACTAGTGAACTAGAATACGTTAGCATGTCAGCCTGTCAGGCGACATCAAATGGGTTAAATGGACACTGGCCCTATCCGGAAAAACGCGACAATTGACCATACGTGTAGCTTTAAAGAAACACATTGTTACTATCAATAGCTTTTTGGATCCAGACCTACAACTCTGGTCAAATGTGTATTAACATCCATAAAGAATAATTTTTAATGAAACAACTGACGTCAAGTTCGAATAAGTTGATCCCTAACGTACCTTTCTGCAAGCATTGCAGAACCCTCTTCAAATAGCTCCTCTACAGTCCCAAAAGCTGCAAGCTTATTTGGTTCTTTACTAGTAGAGTTGTGAAATCTCTTTCCGGGGATGAGTGAAGTGAGCAGATTTTGTTTCTTTTTCGGGGTTGGAGGCAGGAGGGGATACCCATACGGAATGATATCAACAACCACACACGTTGTGTCATCTTTTAGTCCACGTGACCTAAGAGCCTCCTGAAATCAGTAAATGATTTTATTTGGATTAACTCAATATATTAATGAGCATAAGTAAGTAAACTATGTAACGTCATTTCTACAACACCTTCACAACAAGCTTGGCAGCAAGTTCTGCAGGCAATCCACGACAACATTGCGCAGCCATATCAGATGCTAAAGCATCCCAGATACCATCAGAAGCAATTATAAGTCTTCCCCCAGAATTTGAAAGCTACATACAAAAATAGAATGTGGCAGTTTTAATTTAGTGAAATAAAAAACTATACAAAACCAGCGTCATGCATTAATTTCAACCTTCACTTGCTTGACGTGCGGTATTGGAACAATAAACTCCCCAACATCTGTATCGCCAATAGACCTCGAGAGGCATAACCCGCCAGGCCAACAACGAAGTGGACCAACCTATGACATAACATTCGTAACGTCAGAAAGTTTACAGCTTTTATACCGACAAATTATAAAACTTAAGAGTAGTTATATATTTACCCCATTCCCTCCAAAAAGATTGAGACGTCCAACTTCACCACCACTTGCTGTTACACGTTCCCGTTCTTCAACATTCTCTTCAAGCCTGTGATCAACTGTCAGTAGAGATACGACACCAGCTTGTGTATCTAATATGCATCGTGAATCCCCAACAGAGGCAACCGTAATAGTCCAACCGTCAATCACAACAAAGGTAACTGTTGTACCAGATGTTTCACCTATCATTTCATCAATGAAATTTTATATAAATATACATGGAAGAAAAATGAATGAATACTATAACTGATACGTCAGATCCATTACCTTTCTGTTGAAACTCTATGTCGGTTTTCACAAACCCTGCAACCAATGCACGAGGAAGCGCTTGAAGCCACTCCTCACGGTCACATCCTTGAGGAATCGCACTCAAGATATTATTCAACAAATTTTCTTTCGCAAATATAGCAGCCGATATACCATTATGCCCATCAAATATCTACCAAAAAGAAAAACAATATTCAATATCCAGTACTTCATAAAACAGTTAATAACCAAAAGGAAGATATGTTTTCCATACATACCGCAAAAACTGAAAACGACGTCGACGGATCCCCAACAATTCTCTCACAATCCGGGTTAATCAAGAAATAATCCTCCCCTTTCTTCGCCAATCCCGCCTGTCCATAACTAACAGTAGGCTTCTCCACATTCCCATTCCTAAGCTCACGACCAATCAACGTCCCAAGCGGAACAAGAGCCGCACTTGTTCTCATCCCCAAACTCTCCTTTTCGCTCATTTTACGCTACGATTTCTCATAACAATTCATTTCCAAGACACCCTAGTTCATCATCAAAAACACATCAAACACAATCAGTTAATCCAAATACACTCACCCAACACCTAATCTTCTCATATCAACTAAAAATGAAACAACTTTATACAAACTAAGCAAATTTAGTTTACAAAAAGCATAAACAAACATAAATCTTGCAAAATGCATATAAAAACAACTAAAAAGATTTTTTCAAAAAGGGGTGACTTAAAAATGAAACAACTTTAACCTTGAAATAAACTAAAATTCAATACAAAACAAACAAATTAAGCAACTTTTAAATAAAAAGTTAATTACGTAAAAAAGATCTAAACAAACATAAATCTTGCAAAATGCATACAAAAAAAACTAAAATTTAGTGGATAATTTAAAAAAATGAACCAACTTTAACATTATATAAACAAAACCCAATAATAAAACAAACAAATTAAGCAACTTCGATACTTTAAAAAACATAAATCTTGCAAAATGCAGCTGAAAATATATAACAAAAAAAAGGGTGAAAATGAAGTGGGTAACTTACGGATACGAAAATGAACAGATCTATAACAACATTCAATGTTGAATTTGAGTTCAATTCATGATTTTGTAAAGAAAAATATTTGATTTTGAGAAATGATTTATTTATGGGTGTGTTTGATTTAGGAGAGATAAACGCGTATTTTGGGAAAATGTTTTGTTTGTGTGATTATGACATTACATGTCACTTTTTTTATTGTTTGTCTTAATTTGTACCTTTGCTGTTATCCACCAAATACTGCTACTAGTCTTACTACTTTTTCCTTAAGAAAAGAGTTTAAAAATTTGCCTTTTTTTCTTTTTTTTTATTTTTTTATTTTTTTTATTTATTTAATTAAGAAAAGAGTGTGAAAAGTTAAAAAGTTTTTTTTTTTATTTTTTTTTTATTTTTAATAAGTTATATTTTCTGCCTCTAATTACTATATATATATATATATATATATATATATATATAATACTGCTACTAGTCTTACTACTTTTTCCTTATTTACTAATTTGCCTTTTTTTCTTTTTTTTTTATTTTTTTATTTTTTTATTTATTTAATTAAGAAAAGAGTGTGAAAAGTTAAATTTTTTTTTTTTTTTTTATTTTTAATAAGTTATATTTTCTGCCTCTAATTACTATATATATATATATATATATATATATATATATATATATATATGGGCCTTTTCTTTTCAGAACCACCTTATCTACAAGAACTGCGAGAACCACTTATGTACTCCTAATAATGCATAGTGTGCAACATATCAATGCAAAATAACATTTTTTTAATATTAAACTTTTTTATTTAATCCAAAAAGGTATAATAGTAAAAGACGCTTTTTTTTTTAATTATTTTAAAAATAAATCCTTTTTATTATTTTTATTTTTTTTAAGAAATGATATTTTCCAGATTTAGTGCATACATGTTTTTAAGCTAGCATATTTAGTGCATATATGTTTTCTTTATTTCAGAAAGAGTTAGGCGCATATGGGTTTTTTTTTAATGTAATGAAATTTATAACAAACAAAGAACAGAAATGTCATATACAAATTTCGATATCGATTGAAACACAATTAAAATACAAATTGGTAAAAAGCATAAATACATGAATCTAATCGATCTATACACGTGAGCACTAGTAAATATTCAACACAAAATGGACATATGTGCACACTCATTGTTATCATCATTTTTAGAAGTCGGACGTATATGCACACGCGTAGCCATCAACATTTTTTCAAAAGTTAGACATAGATGCACACTCATAGCCCTGAACATTCTTGTAATCACACCTGATACAAAAAAAAGTACAAAAGTTAGCAACAACAATATTATTAAAATAGAATTGTGTTGAAATACATATATGCAACTACTAAAACATATATGCACACTTGTTAAACAAGAGACCAATTTTTTTATGTATGCAAAACATACATGTTCTATACGTAAACATATATGTATCTTTTCATTAAAAACTAAGACCATAAAGTATTATCCATTTCATTAAAAACTAAGACCAGTAGCAAAAAGTATTATTCATTTCATTAAAAACACATAAAGTATTATCCATTTCACTAAAAACTAAGACCAGTAGCAAAAAGTAAATCCATTTCATTAAAAACTAAGACCAGTAGCAAAAAGTATTATTCATTTCATTAAAAACACATAAAGTATTATCCATTTCATTGAAAACACCAGCTAAGAGCTAAATACATGTCACAATATACCACATTTTCCTTGATACAAACTCCACAAGCTTACACTTAACAGCACGATACACCTTTAAGAATAACACAAAACAGGAACACAATAAAGGAGAATAACATAAAACTCGGAATTCTTCAACCCTTTTGACTACTCGTCTAGTTATCTTTTTAGCTAATAAATAGATTTATATACAAACCTTTCAGCGGCAACGTCAACTTTTTCCGGCGAAGCAGAGAAGCGGCGGCATCTTTTCCGGTGAGAAGCGGCTACGGCAGCGCTAAGTGACGGCTGTAACAAAAAAAAAGAAAAAGCTCAAAATTTTATAAAAACTCAGATCTACAAATAAAACCTATAGATAAAAAAAAAAAAAAAAAAAAATATATATATATATATATATATATATATATATATATATATATATATATATATATATTATATAGATCTATAAATAACTCATCAAAAAATACCTCAAAAGACTTCGGTAATGGGTTTCGGTGGTGGGTTTCAGAGGTTGTAGGAACACAAGTGTGGTGGTGTGTTTCGGTGGGGCGCTGCGATGGGTCGACGGTGATGGTGGCGGTTGATGTTTTGTGTTATGCGTGTGTTTTGTTTAGAGTGGGTGTTTGGGGAGAGAGGCGGTGGCCATGAGTGAGAGAGAAATTTGTGACCGAGATTGTAACTATTTAGTAGGAGCAGTTATTGAAAAGCTATTTAGTAGGAGCAGTTATTGAAAAGCAGGTACACAAAATTCTATTAATGCCCCTACGATATTAACTCAATAAAATAAAATGAAATCAATTTACTAAATTCTGATTGGACAATATTGGTTCTCGCAGTTCTCGTAGATAAGCTAGTTCTGAAAAGAAAGTCTCACTATATATATATATATATATATATATATATATATATATATATATATATATATATATATATATATATATATATATATATATATATATATATATATATATATATATATATATATATATATATAAAATAGAGCGTGATGAAACGACGCTCGTATTGTCGTTTTGATCGCGTGAGTTTTTGGCCCAGCCCATTTGCCTGTTTTAGCCCCTTTTTTTTTTTTTCTTATACTTCTTCGCTACGTGTATGTATCTCTTTCACTCTTATCGTTCACCGCCTCTCTTTCATTCTTATCGGAAGCCAAAACTTCCAGAACTCTCACTCGCAAGATCATCGGACTACGAGAGTTAGGGTTCCAGTTGGGGTTTTTGGTTGCCGATTATGCAATTCATGTTCGGTTGCAGTTGGGTGCCGGAATTTAATCAATTTTGCTGCCGAAAGATTATGTTTTTCATTCTTCATTCATGTTTGGTTATAATTAAATGGGAGAATCCAAAAAAGGTATGTACAAGCTTTTAATTATAATTATTTAATTAGATTTGTTGTTTATAAGCTTATTTGATTTTGTTCGGATGAATTTATTATCCCAACTTATGAGCTTATTTGATTTTGCTTATCACTTAGGGTAATTTTGTTGTTTTGTTAGGGGGTGTTCGGATCAATTTATTTTCTCAGGTTATCAGCTTATTTGATTCTGCTTATTGCTTTTGGTAATTTTGTTGTTTTGTTAGTTTTTATTTAATTCGGGGTTATTGTTGTTTCAATCAGGATCATCTTATGAGCTTATTTCACTTTGCTTATTTTTGGGTTATCCCAAGATACGCGTTGCTCAGTTGATAAGCCCAAAAACTAAGCAATCCCAAACATCGCTTTGTTGAAACAAGGTACGCGTGGTATGTAAAATTTTTCAAGTTTTAAGTGGTCTTGCTTAATCAAGTTTAAGGTTTATACTAATGTAACACCATATGTTTCATGTGCAGGTTACCCAATCGTGAGTTCGGTTAGTTCGTCACAACAGGGAACCAATCTTGCCGTTTGTACTACCAATGGCGATGTCCAGGTATTGTTAATCATAGATAATTTTTTGCACTACCAATGGCGATGTCCAGGTATTGTTAATGGCAAGTGAGCTTATGATTTATGAAGCATAAGCCCAAAACCAAATAAGCCATAAGCCGAAACAAACACCCCCATAATAATAAGCGTTTATAAGTTTCGTAGTTTTAAAATAAACCGAAAAAAAAGAGCTTACGAAACCCAAAATAAGCTTTTTAAGCAAACACCCGCAAAAGCTGTAGTTGCTTTTTTTTATAGAGATGGATATGTGGGTTGTTTTTACTTTATGCTTCAATGGAAATTGAAAATAATGATCCTTGAATTTGAATGTTGGAACGTATTTTGTTACCTTTAAGTTAATGAGCTTTTGATATGTATACTAAGAGAGTGTTTATGATTGCTTATGTATTTTCTTACTTGCGTATATATAGAGCAAAAACTTAGTTATATACACTTTGTTGGTCTCAGGTGGTATTTGTATTAGCTTATTTTAAGCTGTTCTAAAAAAGGATTTTTTCATAAATCAGTGAATAAGCAACTTCATTAATTGCCTATATAAACTAATCCAAACACCCCTTAGATGAAATAATTTGCTAACAAGATATTTTAGTCCTAGATGTGCGATGATTAGTGTATGGCTTTCATATTTAATTAAGTCTGCTACTAGCATGTACTATATTTGTACAGTAGATAAATATGTTAAAGAGTCATATGTCTATGATGCTGAGTATATTACATTGACTTACGAATTGTGTTTTTATTAAATTGGAACAGGTTGTAGAAGTTTCTAACTCCAAGACCGGCAAGCACGGTCATGCTGTCACTTTGTTGCAATAGACATCTTCAATGGGAAAAAGCTTGAAGATATCGTGCCTTCGTCCCACAATTGTGATGTAAGTATCTTCGCTTTTGTGTCTGTATCTGTCTCATTTTTTCATATAGTATATATTATAGTTAACATTTAATTTTTTGATATTTGTTTTGCAGGTCCTTCATGTCAACTGTACTGATTACCAGCTAATTGATATTTCTGAGGATGGATTTGTAAGTTTCATTGTATTC